>JANHGB010011401.1:0-22308 GCA_026283785.1 Coracopsis vasa | reverse complement strand
CCCACCTGTCTGTTCTAGTTTCTTTTTCATTAATCTTTTTTTTCAAGGCAAGAAAGTTTCATCTCTTTCCATCTGACCTTTCCTAAACATGAAGATGGAAACAGCTCTGGGATTCAGCAAAGGGACTGTAACTCAAGTTTCAGGAAGTGTGTTTTACCTGATCCCTAGCCGTGATTTATTACAAAACATCAGATATGTAGATCCCTGCAGAAAGTCTGTGTCTTGGACAATTTAGCTTTAGCTTCATTCTGCACTAGTTAAAACTGTTTTCCCTGGTTTTCATGGTGAAAAGCACAGTAGGTTATAAATTAATAGTTCTAATTCCTGCGTGTTAACGCTTGCTCTAGACTTCAGGGGATTACTGTACATTTTCCGGTACACAAGAGCCATCAACATTCTAATCACCTTAAAAATCTTTCTTTGCACAGAACAGTGTATGTTGTTAAAAGCGAGTGCTCTTGACCTGTACCTAAAATGCAGTAACTTTGCAGCTTTTAAACATAGATACTACTATGGGCAGACACTTTTTCAGCCCTGTCTGAAAACACCGGAGTATCACAACTGCATATACACACGTACACACACTGGAGACAGAACAGCCCAACACAGTGTAGTAGCAAATGTGTCCACATAGCACAGAATTAAAACCACTGTTTTGATCTTTTAGACATTCATAAGATACAAATTACTGCACATCTGTGTTCACAATATACGGCTTATGAGAAAGCAGGCTTACATACGGTCAACACTAATACTGTGGGACTCTACTTAGTATCGTAATGCTTAAGTGTTGCTGTAAGGCTGCACATTTAAACAACTCGCCACCTTCTCCTAAAGCTTATCATACACCTTTTCACTGTGACACTCACTGAATGTTGAAAATAAAAGTATATTCCCCATCATGATTTTTTCCCCCTTTCCCATCAACTTATTGTGTGTTTTAAATGGAGCTTGAAATTAAAGTGGCTTTTTTTGTTGTTGTGTTAAAGCATCATCAGTAATGTTAACGTTGTTTAGAAAATGGGTTCACGCACTGACTTCTGCAACGATCAGCAAAGGATTTGCCTCTCTATTTTCTAAATCCTAATACCATAGAGTTTCCCATGGGAAGTGTGTCAAATTGTGAATTTCTGGTTACTCTTTTTTCAGCATTTTCAAACATGATAGGTTTTTTTTAATTGCAACAAATGCTGAAAGTGAATGAAATTACAAACACTGCAGGAAGCAGCACATTCCTTTTTTTAGAACTACAATATCTAACCCATTCACTCTTTACCAACTGGTATTTTGCTATATTACATTTCAGCCACTGTTTTGATCTGAACAAGTGGAAAGTAACTCTTATAGATACCAACATCAAAGGCAAAACAAACCATCTCATTCAAAAACTTCACGTTTTTTATTCTGTCAGTAGCAGCATTTTAGCTCACAGGGTAACTAACATTACAGCAACAATGTAACTCCCTATACCTAACCCAGGTATTAGATAACTAAAACAGTTCCTCCAGTTAGCTTTAGCTATATTAGAGCTAAACTCTGCTCAAGAATTCCATCTATTCTACTCCGAAATATGACTGATCTGCCTAATGGTACCCTGGAAAAGTTGAGAGCAACCAAAGAGATGCTGTTTTCTATCATGTTTACTAGACAGTAAATTATGCTCAAATTAGCTAATCTGTATAGAACATATGAGGCTGGAAAACATCTCACAGATGTCTTTAACCTAAGATTATTTTTTTTCAACTAAGATTAATGTGGATTTTGAGAAGGGTGAACTAGGGAAATGCAGATAACACACTTAGAAGTCTTCCACTGAACATGCTCACACTTCATCTGTGACATAACTTTTTTATCTGCTCCACTTGAATTTCCTATTTAATTTGCCTTGGACCTGTACTTCATACAAATGTGGCCTTCAGCACCGTTAATGGGATAAAATCCTGGGAATGGCAATGATGATCTCCAGCTCTCTTGCCCTCTAAAGACTCACAATATAAAATGCTACTGAAACAGCCTCCACAATGAGAAGAACCAACTCAGGATTCAAGCAGGTAACAGCAGTACAAATATATGAACAGAAACAAGCTGTTCTGGAACACGTCACTACATGAAAAGGAATGATCTTAAAGTTCTATGCTATTTCAATGTGTGATGGATTTTTCCTCTTTAAAACAGCTGCTCAAAAAACTGTGCTCTTCACTCTATCTGCCTCATCCTTCTAATTTTATCACTATCCAGTTCCACATCATACTCCCATTTGCAAAATAGACTGCAAAGAACCATTCCGTACAATGCAAACATAACTTCACCCACACATGCAAAACGATGCAGATTCCAGCAGCATATAAATTAGAATTCTTTCCACATAAATTTTGTACATTCACTAACTGAATATTCCATGTAATGGTAATCCTGTGACTACCTTAACTCATTCTACATGTTTTTCTTGTCCCAAACTTACTATTCTCTATTTCAGAGAGCACAAAAATGCCGTCAGGAACTGCTCATAGTTACCTGAACTCAGCCCTTTACCACCTTCACACTGCATAAGGAAGTACTTACTTCATGAGCAAAGATTCTCAATACATTAAGGACTTAAATACAAAACATTGTCAAGAAAACTTAAAGGAAAATTAATTTGGAATGAGATGTATGGGTTTTAGAATTCACTGTATTTGCAACAAGAGTTCTGTATACGCACAGGAATTAAGAACGTTTGCTTCTCCGGTATGAGAAGAGGTTACTGACAATAATTAAGAGACAGTTTTCACATCTGCTTGTGCAATCTCAGCTTTTTAGATGAAATTGAGATGGTACCCATGTGGTAAACCAGGAAACCTTCCAGCTGCAGGCTGCACAGCTTACAGCCTGTCTTTAAAAAAAAGATTTGGCCTTTCCCACACAAACGAATGTCTTTTCATGCGTGGTCTCATTCGAATAAATGAGTCAATTGCCTCGCATTTCTTGCAAACAAATGAGATTTAACAAAAAAAAAAAAAAAAAAGAAAAAATTCTCAGATAATCCTAAGAAATTTACACTGCAGCTCAAAGCACTGCATTTCCACATATAATCTCCAATTTAATTAGGAAGTCAGTAATTTTCAGTAATTTTAATACAAAATAACTCTTCTTTCCAATACATGAGAGGAGTGGATTTATTAAGTTAAAAACTCTACACTTATACACTGCATTTTATTATTAAAACTGGTATTTCCCACAACTTCTACCACAGAGAATTAAGTTCAAAAAATCAGAATCTCTTATTTTTTAAATGAGCAACTCTAACTAGGGAAAACAGAAGAAAGGAAATACCTGTTTCTCCCCACAAGGCATCAGTGTCATTGATGTCTATTCCATGATCCTTTTCAATTGTCAAGATGTAAGAAACCACCTGTCAAAATCAGTTAGCAGAGATGTGAGTCACTAAACCATCACTTGCAAGACATAACAAAGGATAAAAGATTTAAAACAATGCACATGAATCAAAGAAAATGGATATTGTTCATAAGCCATCAAAGCAAGCTCAGTACGATTTTTAGTATGACTTGAAGATGACTGAATGTTATTGAAAGTAGTTTAATAAAAGAAGCCCAGCTCCCTTCTGTTAACTGGTTCAGGATGTTTTGCATTATTATGACTTAATGAGCTCCTTTGTGGCCTACATATACCACAACAATCAAGGCAAACAATGCCAAAAATAAAAATAAAGCATCCCACTCCTAAAACCAGGGAAAGATGGACATTTTCAGGTAAGAGTAATCTGACCTATTTTGCTGATATTCAGCAGTTGACTGCTTTCATTTGAGTCATGGATAGCAACTACGAGTGACGGAATTATCCATTAATTCAAGTTAATTATAGTTCAGAATGCTCCAATTTATATTGTGAGACAGTGATGGCTTATACATTATACAACAAATTAATTGCACACAGGCATTTCTGTATTTGAATCATGCAAACAACTCTAAAGATCAGATCTTACAGCAATTAAAGAATAGATTTAAAAGAACTTAATACTGAAATGGTTTTATTGAAGAGATTTTAAGTTTCCACTTTTGGCACATCACAATACGTACATGGGAAATCCCATCAGCCTAGTGTGATCTTTACTCAAGTATCTTTACTTACCCATTACTTTTATACCAAGGTTAAGGTTTATTTTTCCAGTGAACAGAAGACATTCTTGTATTACCTTGTATTATCCAAACCATTTTAAGTATTTCTTATTTGCTTACTTTTAGTGTTCATTTTACTGAATAGTGCTGTAATGCTGACAAACACTTACCATATGCATACATACAACCCCAAATTTCTGTCTGAAGTGACATTAGGGTGAAGAAAACTGAAGTCTATAGCCTGATATGTGCACCAGGTTAAAAATTTAAGCATGTCCAAGTATGTGCAATATGCAGTTTGTTGTACTATGAAAAAAGCCCCAAACAACCCACAAATCACCCTAAAGTAGAAACATGTTAGAGTGGATCACAGATACAGAACATCATCGTTACCACTAAAGAGTTAGGACAACAGAAAAACAGTTAGGAACAGAGAGGGAAAAAAAAAAACACAGAAAGTTACATATAAACAAATCCTAAAGCAAATAATATAACTGGATAGTTAAATACAGCATTTACAACTGCTGCTAAGAGTGCACACTACTTTAAATACCAGAAGTTTCAATAGTTCTACTCTACAGACCTCTTTCAAAAATAGCTGCAAGCAGTGTTATACAACTCTGATAAATTCAAACAGATTTGGACATATATGAACTACCAACCTACCTGACAGTGTCCCATACTGGAAGCTGCTGTTAGAGCTTGTTGCAATGCCTGGCTTCTTCTTAATGAATTCTGTTCTTGGGACGGTGCTATCCAAGTAACATTGAGCAAGTATTCAAGGATATCACAATGCCCTCTCAGTGCGCTATGGACCAAAGCACACTGGCCCTTCTTGTCTACATAGTCAGCCTGCATTGTAGGTGGAGGGAAAAAGGTGTTCAAAGTTAAAAAGTCAAGTGAAAGGCCATGAGAAGAACTCTCAAGCAGTGCAAGAGAATAAATGTCACTCCTATCATCTTCAAGAAGGGCAAGAAGGAAGATCTGGGGAATTATAGGCCAAACAGCCTCACCTTAGTTGCTGGGAAGGCAATGGAAAAACTATCTTGGAAACCATTTCCAAACACATGAAGGACAAAAAGGTGATTTGGAGTAGTCAGCATGGGCTTACTAAGGGGAAGTCATGCTTAAACAACCTGTCAGCCTTGTACAACAAGGTGACTGGCTTTGTGGATGAGGAGAGAGCTGTGGATGTTGTCTACCTCAACTATAGTAAGGTTTCTGACACTGTCTCTCATAAGATAGTCATGGACAAGCTGATGAAGTACACACTTATGTAAGTACACAGTGAGGTGGACCCAAAACTGGCAGAATGGAGGGGCCAGCGGCTTGCGACCAGTGACATGTGGAAAATGTTTCATAGAAGCCTGTGTAGATGTTCTCCCCCATGCCCTGCCCCAAGTTAATTATATACTTATGTAATCGACAATTTTCTTAGGTCTTTACATGATTTTTTTGACTGCAAACATTGCAATCTTTGTGCATGAGCTTACCTTTGCACCTTTTTTGCACAGCAGTGAAACTATGTTCATGTGACCTGCAGCAGCTGCATAACTAAGTGCTGTCATCCCATTTTCTGAAGTTCCATCAATAGCAGCTCCAAATTCTAGTAAAAGAGTGACCACTTCTTCATGTCCAAGGTGTGACTGAACACACAGCACTGGAGCATTATTTAATACTTCAGTCCTGTAATTCACATTTGCTCCTGCCAAGATCAGCAGCCGACTCACCTAAAATTCAATTTAAACAACTTTTTATTCAGATTTGTCTGAATTTATTAAGAGACTTTTGACATTTTTATTCAAATACTTGTATGTTACTTCCAATTTTGATGGAGATTTTATTGGCAGACATGGACTTTATTGTGTATCTAGCAATATGGAAGTTTGAAATCGTCTGTTAGCAAGTAATTATTCTATTAGTGTGTACTTCTAATAGAAAACTTACCTCTCCCCTGAAACACACTACTCTCTCATGACAATTTCATCCATGCGACTTGCTGCTACTCTGCAGATTTATGTAACTGACTCCATTAACAGAGAACCAGATTGCATAAAAAGCAATCTCTCTGCCCAGAGAAGCTGTGACTGCTCCATCCCTGGCATCCCAAGGCCAGGCTGGACAGGGCTTTGAGCAACCTGGTCTAATGGTATGTGTCCTTGCCTGTGGCAGAAGGGTTGAAACCGGATGATCTTTAAGGTTCCTTCCAACCCAAACCATTCTAGGATTCTATGATTCTAAAAGAATTATCAGAGCATGCATGTGTGTGTGCATGTGCGCACAAAGTTTCAACCAAAAGGCTTAGCAACTGGCTAGAATTGCAACTTACCAACTTAGATTTCCCTATCCATAATACAGGGATTCAAACAATAATGCAAAGTTCTGACATTTTGCATCCTTTCACTCTCGCAGTACCTCCCCTTTTACAATTCCCCTTGATACTCTCCCCTACAAGAAAACATGGCTGAAGTCTGCTCAGCAAATCAGGCGGTACATTTGACCCCCTGAAAGTGCATCCACACATTTATCTATGCTATGGAGCGTGGCTACATCAAAATCAGGGTCAAACCCTTTTTTCCATCAAAGCTATCAAGGAAAACTTAACTGGACTTTAACAACAGCTTAAAAAAAGTTCATGAAGACTGGTTATAAAGGAGTTCAGTTACAGATGCAGAGAGTGATGGCTTTTTTCCTCTAAAGGGTTAATCTCAGCATTCACCAACATAGTTACAGCATCAATGCTGCTGAAGCAGCTGAAGCACTGATTGCACACAAGTGCTTTATCTTCTTACCTTCACATTGGGGGTATAGATGTTCCTCAGCGAAGCAAGCGCTGCAGACAGTCCATCAGTGCTATAACCAATCCACAAGGCTTGAAGATGACTGGAAGAAATTCCAGTCCTTTTACTGAGACCCTACCAGAAGAGACATAACAGGAAATCTCTCTCTAGGATTAGAAATACTATTCAAATCTACAACTCACCAGCATAAAGAGAAGTTAATATTTTGTCTGTCAGCACTACCAAGTACTTCATATGAGCTTCTAACAAATTATTAAAACAACATGGAGGACAATCTCTATGATTCATTCATATGAATAGGTCATAAAACCTATTAAGCTGTAAACTTTACCTTAAAAATGTGAGCTTTAAGTATATGATGACCAAGTTCCATAGTTTGTTGTCGGTTTAACTTTCCCTCTTGTCGAGAAAACATGAAAGCCAGTAAAGCATGTCCATTCCTATTAAAAAAGATTAAGACAGAACTACTTTTATACTTTCAGTAAATACCTTAACACATCTGTATGCCTGTCATAATAGCTCAGCTTTCTTTGTCAGACTACTGAAACACACCACTCCATCTAAACAAAATTCTTTCCATAACGCAAAGAGAAAAAAAGCAAATTTCAAAGTTGAAACACACTCCTTATATTTCTTTACTGTCACCTCACCAGGGGCCTATGTCAGAACCAATGCAGATTCAACACTGATTTGTAAACTGCTCTCCTTTTGTCTTGTTTCATCTCACAGTACACTGCAGGTAGCACAGATAAAACACAATTCTAGAAGATCTGAATCCTTTTGAAATTTGAGATAAAATGTATATTTAGTAATTCAAACGATTATATAAAAGGTAACTGCAGTTATCTGAACATCATTTAGTGTAGGTTTCATTTACCTTGGCTCACATAAGAAGTCAGTATTTTCACCATCTGCTCTCCAAACAAGCCATTCTCTGAAGGAAGGATGGCAGAACATACGTGTTTTGTCTCGTCTTTTAATCAGAAAACATGAAAGGGCTTCCATCCTTTGGCTGAAGTCTTCCCACTGCTGTTCACCATTTATCTGTCCTGCATTAATAGCTTGGAAAATCTGGTCATCTGTCATGGGATGTAGGGATGCCAGTGCCACATTTAATATTGGCAGGGCTCGCTCAAAAGCAGAGTTTGTCATGAACTTCATATTGCACTGAAGTAAGTACAGCTCTGATAGAGACACTGGAACAACCTTGTAGCTTGCACTTTTGATTACTAAGTGACCTTTTTGGAAAAGATCCAGAGTGAGTTTCAAATAGAGGTAAGATCCCAGGCTTCTCAGGATCAGGTGGTTACTCACTTTCCCAATAATAGCTGCATCAGCTTTTCCATTTAAAGATATGTTGTTTATAATTTCCTGGCTGTTATTAATTCTGTACTGAATATAGGCATTCAAGTCCTCATGAATTTCTTTGTTGTCTGGAAAATTGTCCAGGGATATTGCAATAAAGGGCAGTGAACTTACTACTTCCTATGAAGAGAAGGAGAAAAAAAGAAGGAAATTAAAAACCAAAGCAACCAACCCAACACACACGCATTACAGTATTCCAGCACTAAAAACTCAACAACACATCTCTGCTGTATTTCTCTTCTTTAATGAGCACAAGACAGATTACAAAAATTCAGTATCTCTGTGATGGCTTTGCTAAAGCAAGCCTACTCTGATTTCACCACTTTTTGTATTATCAATTCTACTGGCACACTCAAGAAAGTCATTCTAAACAAAAGAGGCCTCCAATATCATACTTTTGCACTGTAAATAAACATGCAACAACAAAAGGAAGGAAGGAAAAAATCAAACCAGACCAAGAGACTTTACTCTGAATTCCCATAAAACCAGCCACTGGAATAATATGCCTGGGAAAGTGGTGGACAGACTCAGCTGTACAGGGTGCTGGGACATCTAGCCTACACTGTGTTTTTACCAAGTAAGGTGGGACCAGATG
Organism: Coracopsis vasa; assembly: GCA_026283785.1. Classification (NCBI taxonomy): domain Eukaryota; kingdom Metazoa; phylum Chordata; class Aves; order Psittaciformes; family Psittacidae; genus Coracopsis; species Coracopsis vasa. The sequence continues at coordinate 13,432 of JANHGB010011401.1, read as the reverse complement.
ACCCTTGAGGTCCCTTCCAACCTGGTATTCTATGGTTCAGTATTCTTCATATTAATGCAGTTGCACCAATATGAAAGATCACTCGGTCTTTGACGGTAAGAGAAGAGTTAGAAGGTGGATTTACCTGGAAATTAGTTCTTATGGTCACAATGAGCTTCAGCCAGGGAGGAAATTTACAGATTATGCTTGAGATAAATGAAGAAACTGTGTCACCATAATCAGGTTTATGAAATTCAGCATCATTTAAACCATCTATCAAAATTATGTAGTCTTCCTCAGGAATTTTCTGCTCTGAAATATGAAAATAAAAGAAAAGGAAAGGATGAATACAGATTTTCCTACATCATTAAAAGTGATGTATTTTTAATCCCCAAATTTTGAACATTCAAGAAATAAAACCCTATCTTTATGTGCAGCAATACATCTTAAGGATTCAAGCGTTATTTAGGAGACTATAAACATTAAGAGATATAAAACAACACTGCCATAAAACGACTAAAAATAGAAGCAATCACAACAGTGGGTTTTACTGCACTACTATTATGGATCTATTTCACAACTGATTTTTAAAGAGTTAAAAGATTAAACAAGGCTGTTAACCGAAAAGATGCACATATATGGGAAGAAGGCGTATGTAGGTTATTTAAGCTATTAGTTAACACTGCTTTTGATTATTAGCTATTTACTTAAAAACTTCTCCTTTATTTGACTCATCAAACAAAATAATTTACAATTTGGAAAAATTATAAGGCATTGGTTTACACTTCCAGTTCTGGCAGGAAGTTACTCCGCAACAGTGTAAGAAACTAGCAATACTCATTTTGAGCACTTCATGAGGATGAAAATCCTGGGGGTAAACGTAAGATTTGCCAATGGATTTCACAGGAATTTTGTTGACTGTCAACAAAATTCAAGAACTGCAAACCAGTTTTCATAAGAATGACACATGCTCTGTTCACACATTGGCAAATCTCCCCATCTTGCCATATATCAAGTACCTGCTCAAGCTGGCACATACTCTGAAGCTTGCTGTTTTCAAGGAGTTTGCTAGATTTTTTTCTTTTAATACAAAAATCATGTTGTTACACACTTTCTTGGAAAACTGCCATATCAGTTTTAAAAGCAAGCAAAAAACACATCCACTCTGCAGGTGTTTAGGCGAAGAAAATTACAAAACACAGAAGTGTGACAAAACTCAAAAGCATCTGAAAACAAAATTCTTTAATGCAAATGTGCCAACCTTAGCTTCAGGGTACAAAGGTATCCTTGAGTTTTCTGAGGGGAAAAAAAGTTTCCATGATCTTTAATATTAAAGTTTCATAGAATTTTATTTAAAAAAAACCCCATCAAACAACTGTTCAAAAGCTACCCATTGTTGTTACAACTACCACCATTAAGGAATCCCTTTCTCCAGGAGTGTTTTGTTTTACTTATTTCTCTTAGGGCATCAAAATACATATTCTTAATTTTTTTTTTCACTTTTTCTGTAGTTCAGATTCAGTTTCCAAGTCACTTCCTGCTTAACCTACCTTTCCTGAGGTTTGAAAGTGGTTCCAACACTCCTCTTTTAAAAGCTGCTGCTGGATCTTGGACACACGATCTCAGGCTAAGCATGCTTTGTAAGTGAGGCTCTTTTATTAGAAGATCTCTGTAGGCTGTTAGTTGATTTGAACGACAAAGTAAAGCTGCAACACTGTGGACAAATTCTGGTACAAGACACGTGTATGTGTTGTCAGCTTGACAGTAGTGATAAGCAACGACCTGCAGAATTTAACGAAGAAAAGAAAGTGTTACCCCTTCAGTACATACACTGGTTACTAGTTAGTCTGATTATTGTAAAAGTGAATTTCTCTTTCAGCTAGAAAATACTTTTTAGGGTTAGAATAATTATCCAACTCCACAACTGGTCTCAGATGGCCTCTGTCAAAAACACAGAAAAGAAGGTAATGGAATGGATTTTGACCTTGCACTGCATGCAAAGAGGAAGTGAAACCAAAATGTCAGATTCTGGCAGGAAAACATAGTAATTTGAGTTCATGTGATTTGGATACAGTGAGTAAACAGCTAACTACTGTAAGAAAAATAACTTGAGGCTGACTAAGCAACCTATTAGCTATAATTTAACAGCACTGGATCACACGGCATAGTGACCCAAGGAATCACTTGATCATCATTAAGGCAAAAGTAAATGACAGACAGCTATTAAAGGTGTACTCATGTAGCAAACAGGGTAAGAGGACAACTGGCTTTATTCTGCTTATCACAAATGTGTGTGTTACTTAAAATGTAACATAGGCCATATTTCTTTGAAAAGAACCAAACCCCAAGGAAAACATGGTGTTCACAGTAAACAGTCTGCACTCCAGTGTTTTCATAACATCATTTCCGAATAATACACATCACCTTAAAAACTGCAACAATAACCTCGTCATGTTTTTCTCACAACTACTGGCATAAAGCATGCAATTCAGATATCAACAATTTTTAATAATTAGGCAAAAAACCCCACAATTATCATAATAACCTAATGCAAAAATAACTTTTGCTTACTTCAGACTCTCAAGAGCATGGAAAACAGAAAGACTACATTCAGACTCAACCTGTACCATAGAATACAGATGGATTATACGCAGACCAAACATTTTATCTTTTTTCCCCCAGAATTTTGCCTTTGGAAGGTACGCTGAGCATCTACCCGTACAGAACACATGGCCCTTTTTGGAAGGAAAGGATCCTACTCTCCCATACACACATAAAACAGAAGTGAAATTTTTAATGTTAACTCTTTCCAAGAGCAAGCAGAATTCAAACAACAGCTTGAAAGGTAGAAAAGGCCAGTAGCTGATTTCACCATTCGTGAAATGTACACATCTTTTGGAAGCTTCCAAGGGTACTGCCTGTTCTCTCACCACTTATCAATAGCATGTCCAGGCGACAGTCTGCTCCAGGTTAGAGTCCTTCTAACATACTGAAAATCTATTAGTAAGTGGAACTCACCTTTGAAGCAAGGCGTCTCACAGGATCACCTGTTTCATTTTGGTATTCAGGAGTACTAGGACAATTCAGCGTCTTTATTGTACTGGTACCATTTGCTGGAGGAGCAGATGGGGATAACTGACTTAAGGGAATCTCCTGACAGGAATCACCACCTATTTTTAAAAGGCAATAAATACAAGAGAGACCAAATTTGCTGATGGCAGATTGTTTTCTAGGAAAACATGACAGAATATATTTACTGCTAAAGCAAAAATGAAAACTGAACAGTAGCATTAAAGGCAGCCTGCAACTAGTCTGATAAATACAGGACATTAAATGTCACAATTTTAAAACAATTCCACTGACTTGTAGATCAGAATTATAGAATTACTGAAAGCAAACCATACTGATGTGAAGAGTTTCCTTATTAAAACTGTACATACTACTCATTTAAACCAATAGTTAGTATATGAATGAATTGTTGGGAAATATAAACAATATATCATAAGATTATTATTACTTGAAGTGTCAGTAGAGGAAGTAGCACAACAACAGTCAGATCATCCTTCCAGTTAAGGTAGGCACTGGATGGCTCAGGAGACAGAATCCTACAGATCCCAGCAGAAGACAGAATGGGTTTCTCCATAGCTTTATTATTGTCTCTGCTGAAATGCTATGGAAAATGCATGGTACTGAAATGCATATGGTCCGCAGTGGCGAAGAAACATGTCACTTGTCACTTTCCATACTAATGAGAGAACAAGCTACTAGAGTCACACTACCAGAGTTTAGGGTACACACTGCCTGACAGAAGAAAGAGATTCTACATAAAGTCTTCATTTTACAATCTCTTTTGTTTGGCTGAGCCTCCACTATATTATCTGGAAGGTATTTGTCAAAGCATGCAATTTTAAAAGTTTCCTTTCCTCACTGCAAGGAGTTGATGAGGCCCTTAAGCCAAAAAAAAAAAAAAACCAAAACCAAACAACAAGCTCTTGTTATCGGTACAATAACCCAAACACAGTTACTCAGAAAAGGAACATACTTTTAGGGCATGAATTAGGGCTATTTGAAGCTATTTGCCTCATGCGACTTCCATGGCAGCTCAGTGCCACCAGCCGTGAAATAACTGCAGTCTTCCCAAATCCCACATTTCCAGTAATGACTGCTCCCCTGATCTCTGATGGATCAGTATTCTTCAGTTTTTCTTCAATTGCTTGAAACAGCCATTCTCTTCCAACAAATACTGAGTCTGTTGTTATGCTTGGCACTTCAAACAACAGTGGCTTCAGCAAAATGTCTTGAGGCTTATAGGGGATGAAAAGAGCTGAGAAGAGATGGCATGGAGAAAAGTTACTTAGAAGAAACTTGACATGCAATAAAACAGCACTGTTTCAGAAGCTCATTTCATTCAGTGACCTCATTAATAGTGTTCATACTCAGACTTTTTAGAGCTTTCATCATGAAAACCTTACAGACCGATTTGCTCAGCTCAGGTCACCTCCATTATTCCTACGTGAATTAAATTCTAGAGAAGAGAAGCTACAAGTGTAAATCTGAGGAAGGTTTTTACAACTGAAGCAAGTTAGTAAGTCACAGAATCCACAAGTTTTCTTAAAAATGCATTAACAATTCTATAAATGGGGAAGTGCCAAACATTGCTCAGTTAGAATGAGCTACACTGATGAGCATCTCGGTGTCAGGTCTTCAGATCTATAGCCATTTACGGAGAAACAGAAAAGGTACAGAGAATAAATATTTTTGCTGGTTTAACCCTGTATTTTTAAAGTAATGTGGAAAAAAAAATTACTACTCTGTAGTTCTGTACTTTTGAAGCCACAAGAACAGAAATTACACAGCACAGCTGAAAGTGTAGTCATGTTTGATTACTTTAATCTATACATTTGGCAAACAGAAAACCTATAGTTTGGAACAATTTGGCTTTGGTTGCATATAACACATTAAAATTTACAGAAATAATAATGTGCACTAACATAATGCTCTGAAGAGCGTTCATTAACCAAATCTAATGTTACACAAATGCTGTTTCAGCATTAATCCACAAGTATGAAAAAACACAAATGAAAGAGGACAGCACAGCACCTATATATGATCAGTTTTACTAGGAATTTGCTTAAATTGTTCTGTTTTATTGGTTGTGACAGATGAACTCGCCTCCTTGACCAAATCTGTGGTAGTCTGGTCAAGGCACTCTTGGATTATGTTTTCTCAGGTGCAAGACCTTAAATTTGTCCTTGCTGAACTTCATAAAGTTCTTGTTAGCTCACTATCCCAGCTTGTCCAGGTCTTTCTGCAGGGTGGGTCTCCCTTCTAAATGTCCACTTCCCCACTCAGTTTGGTATTATTGGCAAACTTCATAAGGGTACACTTAATCCCATCTTTCATCTTACTTACGAACAGCACTAGGCCCAGGATTGATCCCTGGGGGACCCACTGGTGACAGGTCCCAGCTGGAAAAGGAGCTGTGCACCACCACATCAGGGTGCAGCCAGTCAGCCAGTTTCCCCCACCACCACGGAGACCATATGTCAGGACTGTAATGCATCAGTTTCTCTAGGAGGAGGTTGTGGGAAACCATTTCAAAAGCAACAAGAGAAACCTAGGTAGACAATGTCCACCATTCGCCCCACATTAACCAGGCGAGTTGCTTTGTTACAGAAGGCAATCAAGTTTGTCAAGCCCAATTTGCTCTTGGTGAATCCGTGCTGACTTTTCCCAGTCGTGTGCTTCATTTGACTTATGATAGCCCCCAGGAGGATTCATTCCATAACTTTCCTGGGGACTGAAGTAAGACTACTGGGCCTACAATTTCCTGGATCCTCCTTTAAGCTCTTGTAGACAGGGGTACCGTTAGCCTTCTTCCAGTCCCCTGATCTCCACGACTTCTCAGAGATCAAATATGTGTTAGTCATAAATAACTCTAACGGTATTAGATCAGCTGTGTTTCTCTGAAACAGAATTCTGATGACACCCTCCTGAAGATTTTAAATTCAGCATAGTATTTCTTAAGTTGCAGTACACTCTTACCTGAATGTCACATGATAAAATGTAGCAGTGAAGAAAATATTCAGTAGTTCCTGAATTAGTACTACACAATTTCAGTCTGGAGATGCACATGATCAGCACTACACTGCCCATGCACACTTAGATAAACAATATACCGATTTCTTATTAAAAGCCATACATTTCATTTTTAACCTCAGCATTATGCAGGGAAAAATGTAAGCAAGCATTTTATTTTCAGACATACTGAATGATCTGTCAGGAGCACTCTAAAATAACACTTCATAAGGCAGTGGAATTTACAAAGATCACAAAATATCCATGTTACAAAACTACTGAAGAATTGTATGACTGTGCCAAGACAGATGGAGATGTAAACATGCATACCTTTACTTTCCTGTTGCACTCTCCCGCCAGCGGTGTTGTGCCAAGGTAAACGAATTGAAGTGCGTAAAGGAGTATTTCTTTGTCCGTCCAAATAACTCAGATCTTCCAGTTTGGTTGAACTTGTTGCTAGAATATTAAAGGATTGAAGCTTATCTTTCTGTCAGCATAAGTTACAAAGAGCATTGCTATTTATTACCATTCTTTCCTCAACACAGTACTTACAGATAAGTTTTTCTAGACAATGGCAGTGGTTGAAGTAATTTAGAATATTTACAAAATGCTTTTCAATCAAGTTCACTAAAGATTTAGTTGCATTCTTCCCCTTTTAGGTGGCCCTCACATCTGCCTTAACTTCCTCACGCTGTAAACAGTTCTTCTGTTAATACAGTTTCCTTTTTTTACCATGAGAACCACCATATCAGTGAGGTCAGAAGTGTTATCAGCATGTTCAGATATTAGCTGCTGATACATTATCTGTGAGGAAACATTTACATTCTTTTTGTATTAAATGCTATAGAATTCTGGATAACATTTTTTATTTTCTTAATTTCTTAAACCAAAATGATTGCTATACAAAAGAAGAACTGAAAATCCAGAGAATATATTTGCTGAGTTATATCATAGATACATATTTTTTCACCAGAAATGAATATTCACATTAAAAAAGCAGTTTTCAAATCAATATCAAATCCAAAATCTTCCATCTGTTGGAGGGACAACACAGCAGGGCACAAGCAATTCAGATTTCTGGAGTGCACTGACAACTTCCTGACATAGGCCAGCAAGAAGTCAAAAAGGAAAGATGCTCTATCTGTGAACAGGTATTTTCTGCTTCCTCCCATGTCATATCCTAGGGCCAGCAAAACTAGTGTCCATCTCCAGTCTTAGACAGACATGGAGATCAAGTATGTGGGAAAATGATGAATCACATACAAGCAATTCAAATGCTCTAAATGATAATCGGAGCAGAACACGCAAGCTTGACATATGCCACAGAACTAGAATATCATCTTCATCACGTTCACGAACTAGTAAGTTTTCTTCAGGAAGAGAATAACAGAACTCCAAAATAGGAAGTGAAACACAGTAAAAGGGGAAAGAGTGACAGCAAGACACAATTCAATGATTCCTAAAACAGCACTCCCGCTTCTCTACCAGGGACTGGAGGTGTGACAACTTCCAATCCCATGTTCATCTAGGAAAAGTTTCTTCAGTCACTCTTATCTGCAAGGATACTGCAGATTAATTATTTAATTTCTTGCACACGTACCACAATTATCCAAGTTTTAAAGAGACAGAATTAGCACTGGTACTCAAAAGCCTGAAAAAAGTCATTTACAGCTTGAAAGCATGTCAGATTTCACAAAAATCTGTAGCAAACATTTCTGCACTGTCAGAGACTGAACATCTAAAATCAGGATAGTACATTTCCTTTGACATGGGACAGTCCACACAGAGCATTAACTTTTCAGCACTATAAAGCCATAGTTTTTTTAGTCCCTTGTGAACCTGGGCATTATTGTATTCATAATATAGTATGTTGCTGTAAAATAATCCTTCAACCACAGAATTTTGAAATAACATGCTATTAACTTTCATGGTATTTTAAAGACTCAAATTACCTTTATTAAGACTGCAGTGAGTGTTCCAGTATCTTTCATAACATTTCATGAAGCATTCTAAATGTAGGAATGGGGTTTTTTTGTTTGTTTGTATAAGCATTGGATTTTAGCTGTTACTGACAAGTCTTAAGTTCTTCTTAACATTTACAGAGCTGCATATTAGCATCTTTTCCTGTTGCAGTTTTAGTATATTACAACTTGTTAGACTGCTCTGGGATAAACACATTATATACTTCCTTCCTCTAAATAGATTTCAAGTCAGAAGTGCTTTTTCAGAGATATGCTTATTTCACAACACTTAGAAAAAGCAATAGTAAGGTCACATACATATCTATCAGAACTGAACAGATTCACATTTTCTGAATGAATGGTTCAACTAAAAGGCAAAATTTCACATACTGCTTTAAAAAAATATGTATGTCACTTGTTCAACAGAGATCAAAGTATGATTTTAGTCTTGGTCTATGTCAGACTTACAGATCTAGCAAATGTGAGTGCACACAAGAGAGATCAACCACCTTAAGGATTAGCTGACATTAGATACAGAATAACTGATGGACTTTTAAAGTATTGCAAAAGTCCTAACCAATACCTACTAAAAAGCACTATAACAGCCCTCTGTACGACAATTATAACAGCTTAGGTAATGCTCATCTAGTCAGTTTAGGACATGCTTTTTTTTTTTTCTTATAAAAATACTTTCATACTAACAACAGAAAGATTCAACAGAAATGTCCTACCATTAAAAACATAATTTGTTCTACCTCAGGACTTTACCTGCAACGGAGTTTGGACGAGGCATTATTAAAGAGCCAGTATTTTGAGCATAAGGAATGGGACCCTCTCCTGTTGGTACTTCCTTTGGCAAATTCTCAGCAGATCCAACTGCTTCCTCTTCTGCAACTGGTGAACAGTTATCTGTTCTTCGATCATGACTAATCCCTTGATGTTTTCCAGCTCTGAAACTCCCATCCTTGCTCCATTCCAAACTGGATCCACTACGATCATCATTTTCTGATGAACTTGTTATAGTTGCTGAAAGAGGAGAAAAAAACCCCAAACCCAACTAAAGAACACATCAGAGGAAAACAGTACACTCACATTAATTTTTCATACTCAAATAGCATTTGGGGCCAGTAGATATTCAAGTATTTCTACACTGGGTATTTTGTTAATTTCAAGGAATATTATTTATCTAGAAGAGCCAAGTAACACAGCTTCTCAGACTAGGAAAAACACCTGAGAAAGGAAGCAAAAAGAAAATTGTTCTGAAGAATCCAGGTGTATCCTTAAGTTTATGTAATTTGTGATGGGAGAAATAAACAAAACCAACACCAAAACAGTTATGACTTTATACAAACAATCTATTACTTCCCCAAAACATGTCTCAACTTCGTTTAATAATTCAAATTTTGTAACAGATCTTGCAAATTTTCAAACCATTCTGTAATCATGGAGACAACAAAAGCTTACTAAGAAGCAGGAATAGCATCTAGAGCAAGAGCAAAATTTAAATGCATCTTTTTGATAATTCACATTTTTAAAGACTAATATTTTACAAAAATTATTCAAAATTCAATACTTTGAAAAAACTTGCACAGTTCTTCCAAAGCTGGGAGGCTTTCCACAAGCCTTCTTGTGATCAAATGTCCTGTATGTTTGTGAAACACGTGATAAAACTTCACTGCTGTTCAGAGAAGCAGCTCACCTCACATTGATAGCGTAGCTACATTAGGATGGCAATCTGCCTGCACTCACGTACCTGGCAAACTTATCTTGATAGAAAGCTGCCATCAACTGAGCTATGTATTACTCCTTTCTTAAGTGCCTAACACATTTCAATGTCAGAAAGAGCATACAAGGCTACATGCACATTTGACCAGACCCTGTAGAATATATGAACAAGATTTCAGATTCTATTAAACATACTGATTTGGCCTTTTAAAGCATTTCAGTGTACTGCAGTATGAAGTAAATGAGAGGCTCAAATAAAAGCTTTTTATTTGTTTGTTTCTGATGTCATTATAAATTTAAAAGAAAATATTTGCAAATTATTTCTCAATACTTAGGGAAACTTTTTGGCAGTAAGATGTGGGGTTTTTTGGTATGAAAATTTCAGATGCTGAGAAATAAGTAACACAGAGCTAGACAGAGCCTCAGCTTAAAGACACCTGAAAACCACAGAGGTGGTTTTGCATGCTGTGTTACAGAACAGTGGTTTTCCACTGCTGTAGTGATTCACTAGATGAAAGCTAGAACAACACTAACTGCACTATCTGGAGTGCTCCAAATATTTCAGTTTGGTGGCTGAAGGTTATTAGAATGCATCTTTCCTCAAGACTGTAGTTAATCAAGGCCTCCTGCAATAACTGAAGGTGTGAAGAATTTCTACTCCTGAAGACCTACTTAAGTAATGTTTGATAAAATTAGGCTAATGTGCTTGCATAAGAACACTGCAAATATATACTGGGTTTTGTATGTTTAACAGTGAAACTACTGTTTCATGTAAAATGTTTTCAACACTTCCATTAAACTTCCACAAAATACCTGAACAACAAATATTTATTACAGGTTAAGCCAACACTTAATGCTTTTTGAACACTTGAACACAACAGAGGAAAATACAAAATAGAATGAAAGAACATCAGGATTATAAAAACAAAAAACCCAAACAAACAACCCCAATGCCAGTTCAAATATCATCTATGTGAACTGTGGGTCCTCCTCAGGCTGAAATTTTAAATGTTAAAAGTATGGATGTGGTGATTCTACATTCAACTGACCAAACCATTAGGTACAACATTCCACCATATTAGACTGCTAACAAAATGCAAATGCAGACTGCTTCTTAAAACTCTAGCTTCTCCCATCAGAAGAAGCACCAGCTGTTCCTCCACATCAACTGCACTGCAACTTCAGCCCTGCAGGATGAGGAATTACTCACACAACTTTTCATTCTTCCAGCTTAGGCTCACATTCATAAGAATTTAAGATCTGATACTTAAACTCAAGAGCTCATATTCTAAGAAATACCAACAATATGACGTACATTCTACAGGCAACAGAAGAAAAAAGCTTTGAGGCATCCCATTAACCTTTGCACACAGCTCAGACTGTACTTCCATATGACAAATTTATTTCATTTTTATGATGGTGTCAAAAAAAATCTGTCTTCTCCTGAAGCATGAAATATTTAAAACTATGATTCCTCCTGGAGTGAAATGTAGCATGAAGAAACCTCGCTGCTCAAGACTTCCATACTGAACAGTGGCTAATATCAGTGGCTACATATCGTGGCTACTGGCTACATTTTGGCCAGTAGCCCGGTTTTTTCTCCTACTTAGCTCATTGCTGAAGATTAAAACCTGCCTCCACTACTATTATGTCAAATTCAATAGAAGCAAAGAAGAATTCAACTACGGCAGTAAAACATTGGAAAACTAAAGGAAACCTGAACCGTAAGTAAAAATAGGGAAAGAGAAAAAGACAGGTCTCCTATCAGAGTCTGCTGGCCCAGAAAACACAATGGGAGTAGAAATACAATGGAAGCCCACAAAAGCAGCACAAAAGCACAAGCGATTTTCATGGTTGGATGAACTCTGTCAAAGACATTAGAAAGCATATACTTGCTAAACATAATTTAAAACGCACATTTACTACTAATAACAAATTTCAATACACAGAAACGTTTGTATTTAAGAAAACAAAAGCACTTGTCAGAGAGATGCATCTTATTTCTCTCCTTGGTTTCTTGGAGTTATAGATGGAAGGGGTGCTGCCATGGGTTGCCTATGGACAGGGCATGTTCAAAATCTCCCTGAATTTGAGACATAAGTGACAGCTCTGCAGAGCTGTGGCAGATGATTTTAACACTGTCCCATGATCACGAACCATATATACTTGACTGAAGGACTGATACAGATGTTGGCCTCCCCACCCTCCTACCTTCTCTAGGTTTCCCTCCACTGCTCTCACACTCATACACTTAACAAGTCCACCATCCTTTCCTCTCTCTGTATAATAAAGGACTTATTTTCTTCTTTCTCCTATTTTTTAAACTCCTTCCTTTTCATTAGTTCAATAATCAAATTTTATCACTGGGTTCAAAACCACTTTCTTAAAAATACTAGTATTTAAAAAGTTATACAATGTTATACAAATGTTATACTAGTATATTACAATATATATGGTGTATATATAATGTTTTATATATATCTATAAAGTATATATACTATATATAGTATATATACAATGTTATCGTGTATATATACAATGTATAGTATACATACAATGTTATACTAGTATATGAAATTATACAGTTGCCATCCCAATATACTATTTTAAACACATGAAGCTAGTTCTGACCTCATTTAGAATATGGACATACTCAGACTATTTCAAGCTTGCAAATCATGGGTAGTAGCTTCATATCAGTATCTGTAATTTCCACTTGAGAGAAGGGAAGCTCTCACTCAAGAACAGGTTTTAAAGAAGATTAAAGAACACAGCTCCAGTCTATTAACCTTCCTTTCCATAAGGAAAGAAGGAACCCACTCCACTCCAAAACCAGCAGCTGCTTGGATGTTTAGTCTTGGATGAACTTGGATGAGTCTTATTATTGATAACGTGCATTTATTTATGCCAAGACTTCATAAAATATCTACATAAGAAATGCATCTTCTGTGACATTAAACTGCGCATACAAAACATGCATGCATCCCTCCCCTGGGCTGCAGCACCTCCCAGAGGAGCTCAGTAAGGCTGAAAATATGTAATTAACAGAGAAATAGGATCCCTTTTCCTCCTTCTGTATCATATACCAGAGAAACAATTTAGTGTATTAGTAATGCCAATATTTATATTCACACTGATGTTCCTCTCACTGATATAAACAAAAATTGCATACAAAACAGGAGACAGGCCTTAAAACTTGAGATTTTTTTGCAAAGTCAATGAAGTTTTTCACTGCAGCACCACTTTAAACAAATGAACAATCAATGAACAAACATTGGTTTTGATCTCCAAACAGCTTAGTATTCCAAACCAACGTGACTTCCCCTTTTATAAAAAGGCAACACTCAGCACCTGGAGAAGCCTTAAAAGTCCCAAATTTAAGAAACATGCCTAAGCAGAAATGCCTAATAGCCAGTCTACACATCACTTCCAGAACTAGTAAAAGCTTAAAATAGGTGCATTTATAAAGATAGAAGTATCTTTGTAATCATATCCTATCTGGGAAGCCTGTTTTGTTTTAATGGCACTACTCTCTCAGACCAGTTTGTCACTTGGGGAACTGATTTAAATTACTCTATTAAAAAAGCAAAACCCCTATAAAATATTTTAAACAAGAAAATAACTGAGGTATATTGACAGGTATTTTTTGCAACCAGAGCTATTACTGTTTCTTCTAGTCATACATCACT
>JANHGB010011399.1:3401-14898 GCA_026283785.1 Coracopsis vasa | reverse complement strand
GCGCCAATGGCGGTGGGCGGGGCCGGCGGAAGGCGGGAAAGGCGCCCATTGTCTGCGAGGGGCGGGGGGTGCCCGCGGCCCTGCCCGTCTCGCTCGGCCTTTGTTCCGCCCGGAAGCTCCGCAGCACCGGCCCCGGGTGCCCCCTGCCCCTCGCGGCCCCTGTCAGCTGTCCCGCGGCGGCCAGGCCCCGGGCTCCTCGAGGGGCGGGACGGGCCCCTTGGGCACGGATCGGGGTCTCCTGGTAGGAAACGCGGGGCGAAACTCGCCGGGTTTGCGTGTGGGGATGGGGCTGAGCCGCTGCGAGCTGGGGGTTGTGGTGGCTGCACGGTGCTGGGGACGGGTGGTGCCAAGTTCACACAGTGGATCGGCTGGCAGGGCTTGGTCTGATACATCCTGGGCGTGAAAGCATCTGCTGCCCTAACCGTGCTTCATTGAAACGAGAAACAAAACAGAAACTAGAGGTTTCTCCACAGGATAGCTTTTGAACGTGCTCCGGGTGGCTGAGCACCTCAAAGGCTCTTCCTGGCCCTGCTTCTGCGCCTCCCATCATGAAATGGGTATAAACACTTTCTCGATATTTTGTTTGCAGGATGGAAGAGGAATTGGCAGCGCCTTCCACATCCACAGACAAGACAGACAGGTGAGATGGGAGTCAGGTTTGTCGGTTACTGAAGAATGACAGTGGTTTGGGTTGGAAGGGACCTTAAAGATCATCCAGTTCCACCCCCCCTGCCATGGGTACTTTCCACTAGACCGAATCATTGAGTGAAACGAAAGAGTCACCCTTCAAACTGGTTGTTAGGCTTGAAGTTTCACTGGTGGGGATGCTGTAGATGCTCACCTGCAGTCTGCATGAATCTAGTCCAATAGAACTCCTCCAGGGAGTAATAAACACACAAATACCGGCTGTTGTTTGGGAAGTTCTTGATGTTTGAGCTAGTGCTGGGGAAGCATTGGGCAGGTATCAGTATGTGACTAGTGTGTAGTAGTTCTCTGTGTGCAGCTCCTCTTGTCCCATTCCAAGGTTTTGGACTGGGATGGGCCTTTTGGAAATGAAACTGTGACATGTGCTGAACTGAAACAAAACTTGTATCTGCCATTCGTCTCAAATGTGTCATGCTGTGCTATGAGAAGTCAGAACCTGGATTTATTCTTTTTCTTGGCTTTCATTGGAATCTGCTGAAACACTGCACAGTACTCGTGTATGTGTGACTCTTGAAGTATGTTCTTTAGCATCTGTTGTCATATCAGATTCTGATACCTGCTTCTTGCAGTGTTTGGTTAAAATAAAGCCATCTGCCCTCAATCATAACAAGTAAAAGTTGGTTCAGATTTAAATGAAACAAAGTACCCCCCTACCTTGGTACTTCCAACCAGCGTAACATCTGCAACTTGCTCTTGTGTAACGCTGACTCGGGTTTGAAAGCTGGATGTGAAATTACTGTGGAAACTAACAGAAGACTGTTTTGTTTTATCTCCCCTCCAGTATGGATGTGGATGGAGAATCAAAGAAACTATTGGGTCTAGGACAGAAACACTTGGTAATGGGAAATATTCCGGCTGCTGTTAATGCATTCCAGGAAGCTGCGAGCTTACTGTGAGTAGTAGAATGTTCTGTGTGGTTTTGCAGGGTGTGGGGTTTAGTTTGACTGTGCTGTTGTGTCTTATACAGGGAAGACATAAATTGTTACCTTATGCATGCTGCTGTGTTTGTAATGCAGCTGAGGAGAGGATAAACTACTTGATTTAACTCAAGCGTTGGACAGTATGTAGTTGATGTGCAATTTAGACAGCCTTTGTGATAGTAATTGCCAGTGCACCTGCCAAAGGAGGTAAAGGGATTTGGTATTTGATTTTGCAGTGTATGGTTCTGAATGGCTGCTAATATGACAATAATGAGGTAGCGTTACTTGCTAGTAACTTGTTTACACTCTTGATCAGTCTCTGAGGGTGATGCCTCTGGGTTTTAGGTTAATTTGCTTTGCTGGGTTATAGGTACTTATAGGTACTTAAACCTACTATAGCTTATAGGTACTAAAACCTAGAGTAGGCACAGCTAAATAATTCTTCATTAACTTTTGTAGGGGTAAGAAATACGGTGAGACAGCGGATGAGTGTGCGGAAGCTTTTTTTTACTATGGGAAGTCTCTTCTGGAGTTGGCAAGGTATGCTGACAGGTCCTTGTTTGATTACGTCTGGCTGGTGTGACAGGATTCCATCCTCATATAGGCTTGGAATACACTAAACTTCATGTATGCTGGGTGGGATGGGCCATGGCATTGCAGCTTGTGCAGTTAAAGTGGTGTTATTACAAGAGCTAAGGGATAACAAAGTTTTCTTCCCTTTAGAATGGAAAATGGTGTGCTGGGAAATGCCTTAGAGGGGGTGCAGGTTGAAGAGGAAGGAGAAAAAGCTGAAGATGATTCTGCATTACCAGCTGCTGATGGTATGTAAAGCTGTCAGATGTGTCACGGAGGCACCAAGCTGTGTTTTCTGGTCTAAATGATCCTTTATCTTGGGTAGCCTGAAACATTCTGTTGAGACACTGAGCAGCCTGAATGGACTTTGTTTGGTTGTTGTTCTTCTAATTTAGCTTAAAGACTGAATAAAACTTCTGCAAGGAACTGGTCACTGAAAGCATGGGTTAAGGTCACCAGGTGTCTGTGTCATGAAACACTGCACTCAAACTTGCTTTCTTAAGCTTCACAGTCAGCTTGACCTGCTTTGTAACCTTGCAGCAGTACGGTGTGTGTAGTAGGACAGGTTGGAGTAAAATGTCCAAGAACAGTCACTGTTTTATACTCCCTGCAGCTGGAGATAATACAGGAATTCCTGTCAATCCAGGCTATTAAAACACTGGCACCTCTTGCTTAGCTGTGACTAAACGCTAGCGCTCAGAACTGCACACTGCTTGAGCAGCCGCTTGCAATAATACAGTCAGGGGAAGGGATTTGCTTAGTTTGAATTCCTGTGTTGGTTCTCTCCTAATTCCTTGTACTTTGAAAATGAAGCTTTTAGGAATGTCATCTAACTTGATGGCAGATCGACACTGGAGGGTCTGAGGGTGGTGGTGTCAGTGCCCATTAATGTCTTTAACACTAAACTCGAAGAAATGTTTATGCTTCCTCAATCATGTAGAAGAAGCAAGGGAGGACTTGAGAGAACAGGTATATAACACCATGGGTGAAAAAGAAGAGGTCAAAAAGTCAACAGGAGAGTCTCCAGTGGCATCTGAGAAGGAAAACAAAGAGAAGGATGTTGAAATGAAAGATATCGCAGAAGAAGGAAATGCTGACAAGGATGTAAAGCTTGAAGAGGCTGAAGAGAAGATGGAGGCTTCTGTGGAAAAAGAAATAACTTCAGAAGAGCGGAAGCAGCAGGAAGCTGTGGAGAAGGAGGCCACAAAAGAGGAAGCAGCTGCAGAAGAGAAGGTAGTGGAAAAAGAGCAGAAGGTGGTGTCTGAAGACAAGGTGGCAGAGGCAACTGAGCAGACGGAGAGCACAACAGAAGTGATGGACAAGGAGGCAAAGGCAGCTGTGGAAGAGGCTGGAGCTGGAAAAGTGGCTGTGGAAAAGAAGGGAGAGCAGGCAGCAGAAGTGACAGAAAAAAAGCCTGCTGTGGAGAAGGGAGAGGCTGTAGAAGGGCAGGCAGAGGCAGCTGTGGATGAGAAGGCAGTAGCACAAGTGACAGCAGAAGCGCAGGCAGCAGTTGCTGTGGAGCAGAAAGAAACTGCAGAAGGGGAAGCGGAAGCAGCTGAACAGAAGAAGGTGGAGGAGAAGCAAGAGCCAGTAAAGACTGCTACAGAAGAGAAACCAGATGAATCTAAAGAGACGGAGTCCTCAAAGGAACCTGTGCCCACAGAGGGTAAAGAGCCATCTAAGGACCTGGAAGAAAAGGCTGAAGTAGCTGCTAAGGTAGAGAAAGAGGAAAAGAAAGATGACCTGATGGAAGAGGGTGAAGGTGCTAAGGTAGAGAAAGAAGAGAAAGATGACCTGATGCAAGAGGGAGAAGGTAACAGTGAGAGGAGAAAAGTACTTGTGGGTGGATGACTTGATGGATTTGGCTAACAATGGGTAAAAAGTGTTCCATTCAGGATTTTCTGTTTGCCTTAGAATAAGGAAAAGGCACAGTAAAGGGGCTCTTGGAGGATTTTACATCCAAGTAAAGTTTCAAGGAGTAGTGAATAGTCTCAGTTTCTCCAGACTAACGCTTAACTAACTGCAAAGCAAATCTTATTTGAAAGCAAACTTACAGCCCTGTGAAATGTGTAAGTAATGGCTAGGCTGGTGGAGAATACTGAATGGATGTTCACTTGCATGCGTCTGGGTTTAGGGCACTAACCTTCAAATAACTCGAAGCACAAGTTGCCTCTGGTGTTGTATTTGATTTTAAAACAGTGGAGCAGAAAAGTAAGAACAGCTGAAACCTTAACATAGTAAATTTGCTTTTAGTGGGGTGAAGGAACTCTCCATTTGAGTCTTTCTGGTTGTAATTACAGTGAGAATTTGGTTGGCAAATCTAAACTTCATTTGCCCTGGCACCTGAAGGGTTATTGCAGCTATCTAGTGCAGTCTTGCAGCTATCTAGTGCAGTCTTGCAGCTCTCTAGCTTTTTTCTGCCATTCTGCTTCGCTGCTTCATGACAGCTGTTTTCAGGATACTGTTAAAGTAACCTACTTCAGAGTAAAACCTGAGCACTTTGATGTATTCCTTGCATGGTCTTAGTAGGCCAGTGCTTTCTGTTGCACAAGTTGATGAGCTGATAATTGAAGCTTTGCTTGTCAGTAATTCTGCTTCACAGGAAGACCCTTATTAGGAGTAGCAAACATTCAGGCTAAATGGTTGTGGACACTGAAAGGATTTGTGCTGCTGAGCACAGTGAATGCTCAGTGGTGGAGCAGCTGCCTAACAAAGTGTCTGTCTGAACAGAGTATGCCTGAACATAAACTAAGAGGAGTTATCCACTCACCAGCCTGTGAAAGGCTGCTTATGTACACACACTGCTGCTTTTTGTCCCCAGCCTCCCCAGCTCTGTAAGTGTGAGGACACTCTGGGTCTAGTGCTGTTATTCCAGGCTCCTCCCACTACTTAAAATTTAACTTCCTAACATCTCTTCTGTTTACCTTTGATCGAGCTGTCCTCACACTCACAGGTTTGGCTCCCTTAGTGGTAGGTGTGTGCTTTTGGGGAGCTAGACAAACAGGCTCATGGGTTCCCTAGTTCCCACCTCATGAAGCTCCTGTTACTCTGGAATTAGTCAGTGGTCATGATACAGGAATTAAATGTGAGACTTGAGAACACTGGTTGATTTGTATGCTAAAGTTATTGACCATATTCCTTCACTGCACATGTCCCCAGAATGTTTTCTACTGGTAGAATAGCTCCTACCCAGTATCAGAAGTCAAATCAGTGCCATGCAATAGCAGGTTTGTTGATAACATTGCCACTCGAGTGTCTTACGTGAGGACCACTAATTCAGAAATGGTTTTACTTGTACACAGTTGGCAGCTATCTTGCTGAAAACACTTGTTATCTGTTGCATGAGGTCCAGCAACTGAGCAGTACCTCCAGGGCTGCTCAGGATGCCAGGGCTTCAGTGAGGGTTCACAAATCTGTGTACGTTTCCATTCTAGATAGTTTAACTTCATAAATTGAACTTAAAATGAGGACTAAGGTAGCCTGGAGCTACTCTAGTCTACAGTGCCCAACACTTTCAGCAAGATGGCTGCTGCTGCTGAGAATTTAATGTATCTGTGCTATTCTTGCACATCTAACCTGTCAGTGGAAGAATGAGGGCTGGATATGATACGTTCTACCTGATTCCATGTGAAGCAAGCATAGCACCAACAAGTGCTCTCATTCATCTGCTTTCTTTGTAGAAACAGAAGAATCTGAAGAGGAAGATAAAGAAAATGATAAAGCTGAAGATGATAAGGAGAATGAATTGACAGTGGAAGACAAGGTGAGATTGTGAGCTCTGGTATCGGTGCTCATGGGGGAGTGTGGTACTTGTCTAAATGTCATGTCAGTGTCTTTATAAAAGCTCAGCTGTATTTCATCTAGCTCTGTTTAGGAAATTACTTTTGCAAATGATTTCTGCCCCTTCCTCAGGCAACATTGTGCACAGTCTGCATTGTAGGATGCTGCTCAGCTGTTTCCTGTGAACTTGGCCTTGTTTAGCTATGCTGGAACAAACACTTGTGGTCTACTAATGAGTAGTGCAGCCTGGTAAATGCAGGGGCAAGCAGGGAGTTGCTTTAGCTTACTACAAGAGTTACTTGGAAGAGTTTATTCTCTGCTTGTTTTGTTGTTTTCTCACTAGTCATATTGAATGCACCCAGTCCAGTAAGCTGTGGTTAGGGTGGGAATTTAGTGGGAAATGTAGTGAAGTGGAACATCAGCTCCTCTATGTTCATCTAAATAACACCTCAAACAAAATCTTATTCTTGGGATAATATTGGTGCTTGGTGCCCTGTTCCTGGAAAAGTATTAAGGCCGTATCAGCTAACAATGTAAGCTTGTGTTTCACTGAAAACATCTTCACTGCAAGCAAAGTCTCAGTTGATGCAATAACGTCTTCATGTTCTTTTTCTTCCTCCTAGTTGTAAACTGTTTATCTCTTGAAATCTGTTCCTTGACAACACTGCTTAGGAACTTAGTGGTGGTGTTTGACGTGGTACGTAACCAAGTCCCTTAATCTTTGATGCACTTTTAGTCTTTACAGGAGAGTGAGGAGGATGAAATTGGAAATCTTGAGCTGGCCTGGGACATGTTGGAGTTAGCAAAAGTCATCTACAAGAGGTAAAGACTTCAGTCCTAATCTGGACATGTGCTGGAGAAACTCGTTGTAAATTGGGGGGTGGTGTAATTAGTGAATGTGGCATATTCTGACCAAGACTTAACTACTTCTCTTCAGACAAGAAACAAAGGAAGCTCAGCTCCATGCAGCTCAAGCTCATCTAAAGCTAGGAGAAGTTAGCATTGAATCTGGTAAGTAATACTAATTCTCCTGTACAACATGTTCAGTTCCACTTACTGTCAACTCTTTCATGTGAGTGGGGGTGAGTTAAGGCTGTTAAGATGAAAACAAAATACTTTGTCTAATTATGATGGTGCCACTGGCTGAAAAGCTTTGGAATCAATGGATGAGCAAGTTGGTGCCTTAAACAGGATAGTCCATGCTTTGTCCAGACCAATGGAAGAAAGCTTTGAGTAAGAACTAATGTGTTGCCAGATCAAAACTGACCTTGGGTTGTGCTTTATAGGCAAGTTTTGGTTAGCTTATGAAAGTTAGGAGGCACTTTCCTTATTGAAGGAGTGAGACACTGAGCTCAGTAGTAGGTGTTGGCACCATGCCTTGGCCAGAACAAAAATACTGCAAAGGAAGAATGGTTGATTCTCTTAAACTTTCTGAAGTGTATGTATGGTCAGAAGAGACTGCTATGCAGCAGAAAGAGTAGGAAACAAGCCCCTGGTTTGCAGCTTCTAATGTGCCTTATCTGCCCTTCATTTAAAGTGTTTTAATCTTGGTAAATCCAAATGGAACATAATGGTTCTCTATGGCAAGCACTGGTAATAATCTTGGCAGGCTTCTGGACTGGGGCTACAAAATGAAGGTTGCGTTTCTGTGTCACTAAAGAGCTTGACTGGAAGGTAGCAAGGGACCATCCTTAGCTCTAGATTCAAGTTGCAGTTGTGACCGGTTACATTTGATTCATGGTAGCAGGTAAAATAGCAGGATTTGTGTGCCTGAGGCTGACTTGGCTGCCTAATTCACTGTGGTGCTGCAAATAGACAAAGCGCTCCTGAGGAACTGGCCTCTAAATCTATGAGGAGGGAGGCAGTGTTGTCATTTGATAGTCTGAAAGCAGCCTGTCACTGAACTCAAGTGCTGTGTTCAATGGTGGTTCTGTTTTCAGACTGTCTAAAGTGTAATAAAATACAGAGTAACTGAATGAGGGTTTAGATCTTGCTTGTTTGGAGAAATGAGTGTGGTTTGTAAAGACCTCATGGTTTTCCTGTCTAGAAAACTACACACAGGCTATAGAAGAGTTCCAGGCCTGCCTGGCCCTGCAGCAGAAGTACCTGGAGGCTCATGACCGCCTGCTCGCTGAGAGCCACTACCAGCTGGCTCTGGCATATCACTACAACAGCCAGTTCGATGAGGCCGTTCTGCAGTTTGGCAAGTCTGTGGAGGTCATTGACAAGAGGCTGGGTAAGTGGATTTCTAAAGCTGCCTATTGAATAGGAGAGCTTTCACAAGTCAAAGCACTACAAGTAGCTAAGTGTGCTGTATTACCTTGCCTTGACAATGTGTGCTGGTCTGAAAGTGGCAACAGGCTGTACTGATACCGCAGCTGTTGAAACTGTGTTAGCAGATGCTTGCCTCTGGATGTTAACTGTGGGCAGCTACTTTGTCTTGATCTTCTTGCCATGATAACTGTTTAATCCTAGCAATGCTTACTGAGCGGATAAAGAAGGCAGAAGGTGGGTCTCCTGAAGATGAGAAAGAGATTGAAGAACTGAAGGGACTGCTTCCTGAAATCAAAGAAAAGATAGAAGATTCAAAGGAGTCTCAAAAGAGTGCAAGAGTAGCTGAGCTGGCACTGAAAGCAACTCTGGTTAGTGTGTCCTGTGGTTTCTTTTTACCCAAACTCTTTTCCAGTGAGACTTAAAGTAAACCCACAGTGGGAGGAGCTCAGACTTGGCTGTCGAGATTGAGGGCTAGTGGTTGCTCACACTTGTTACAGGCTGTGCTTGTGAGAAGGAAACTGAGGTAATTGATATCTAAAGAGAGGGTATTTTATTTATAAATACCCTGACATTAAGTGTTCCAAACTAAGTTTGAATTCTGTACTCTTCTGTCACAATTTAATGTGTCAGGGCTGGCAACGACAGGTCAGCCAAATGTGAGAATAGACCAAGTGTTGCACTTGTCCTGTGTGTGCATGTAGAATGCAGGGGTAAGGCATGAAGGGTCTGGGTTTTCTGTTCCTTTCTAAACTAACATGGTCTTGCCAGAATTTGTTCACTGTTTCTTCTGCTTTTCTGAAGGTTGGAACTACATCTGGCTTTGCGCAAAGTGAAGACAGCGGCTCTGTTTCCACGGTATGTTAATTGAAGATGGATGCTGGTAATTCATGTCTGCTGTAGGGATTACTGTTTGCTGTTACTCATGTGTCTATGTCTGTCTTGTAATAGATTCCAGTAAGGAAAGCAGCTGATGGTGCATCTCAGTGTGTTACAGACATCTCTCACCTAGTCAGGAAAAAGGTGAGTCAAGAAATTAGTGGTTGAGCAGTTTGTTAGAGTACCACGGGCTTGTTCTGTGTCATTGGAGTTCTTGTCTTGCAGCTTTTTTTCTGATCTTAATTTCATAATGGAAAAAAGCCCTCTAAAATTAAAACCAGAAACAGTGCATGAAACACCTTTCCACTGGGAGCCAGGCAGTCTGGGAACCATCCAGCCTCCAGGAGACTGTTGGGGTGCTTCAGTACCCTGCCTGACTCACACTGGTTTAACCTCAGACTGAGTTGTGTGGCTTCTGCTGGCCAGGAGTGCCCTCCTCTGTTGAGGGCCTGCAAGAGCTGCAGGGCTGCCTACAGATCTTAAGGGCAAGCAACAAGGCTGAGCTGAGTTCCCTTCTTTCCAAGTGGAAATGGAGAATTAAGGCTTAATGAATTGGCAAAGCCAGTTTAATGGTAGTAATGATAAACTGCCTCTTAAAGAGATAGGTACTGATAGGTATATCAACCTATATATGAACCTATATACCTATTGATAGGTATATAGGTTCCTTCAAAGGTGTGTTTTTCTTAGAATGGTTTACTAATAGTACTAAGAAGAGCCCTTATAGGATCTTAGTTTTTATTTTCAATGCTGCTGTGGCACAGCCTGGCCTGTGTTGTATTTATTGGCCTCTTTCAGATTTGCCTGGAGCAACTTTGATCTGCTTTATGCAGGTGATTGTGTCATAGATGTTCTAACTCCATCCCTTTAACTGTTACCTGGCTCAGCAGTCAAATGTTTCCTTGCCAAACTATAACTAAGGATAATTCAGCCCTATAGATACCAGCATTTTGGGAGTGTCTTACCAGAAATCCTGTGGTTGAGACCACAGAGCTTTGGTTAAATCTTCATGAATACTGAAGTATCCATGTTGAACCTGGCAAGCAGAGCTTGAGCAGATGATATGCAATGATGTCTAGGTGCTAACTCTCTAAAACATACTTAAAATCTCATTTCTACATAGTGAAGACTATAAACAATTTTGTCCTCAGAGGAAACCAGAGGAGGAGACTCACCAGGGAGACAGTGAAGCCAAGAAATCTAAACCAGAGCCAGCTGTCAATGGTGGTGGTGGTGATACTGTCCCCAGTGGAAATGAGGTTGCAGAAAAAATGGAAGAGGAGGTGGGCAGCTGAGGCAGGAGCCTGCACTGGGCTTTGGTTTCCTTTTTCCCCTCTCCTCTGTTCAAGTGTGGGTTTTTGCCTGGGTTTACTGCTGGCCTTCACAAGGCTTCCCAGGGGAGGTGGGGAAGTGAGTGGGAACATTCCCCACTTAGCAATATTATCTATCTATCTATATATATATAGTATGGTACTTCTGTTGTACCATAGTCTCTAACACCACATGGGCTGGACAGGCACAGCTCTGGAGACCTGCAGCCTGTGGGGTGGGACAGAAACATGTTCTGGGTGCTGAGCTACAGCACAGGGCCTTTCCCCAGGTAATTGTTAATACCCCTGGGCTACAATTGTTCCTGTCACTATGTTAGGGTAGTGCTGGGCTCTGAGGACCAGCAGGAGGAGCCAGTTAAGGCCTCAAAGTGCAGGAACCTTGAGCTGCTGCATGAGGTGGTGCTGTCAGGGAGTGTCTTGTGTTCTAAAACCAAAACCTTTTCTTCTCTTTTAGACAGAGAAAAGGCCACAAGCAGAATCAGGGGCTGCAGTTGAAAGCACAGTATGATAATTCTTTAACCTTGGACACTCCTCTCCTTACAAGGAAAATGGTTTTGTATATAGTGTATTTTTTCACTTTTTGGCAACTTTTGTATGACTTCAATAAAGATTGTAAGCAAATGTTCCCTGTCTTGACCTGCTTCCTGTTACAAGCTGCAGCATCTGCTCCTCATTCCCCTCCCTGGGGTGCAGGTCTCACCCTTTGCACAGTGTGGGGCCTCAGCCTTTCCACTCCAATCTGCCTAATGAGGCAGGAGGGAAGGTGGGTGCTGGGGCAGGCTGGGCTGGCTGTTGCTGGGCACAAGAATGAAGAATAAAATTCACTGTAGCTGTGTCTAAGGCAACTCTAGATCAGAGTTCTTTTGCCTTCTGCGGGGCTAGGGCATAAGCCCTGGGCTTGTAGAATCATAGAATAGTTGAGGTTGGAAAGGACCTTAAGATCACCAAGTTCAAACCTCCCTGCCATGGGCAGGGACACCTCACACTAGACCATGTCACCCAAGGCTCTGTCCAACCTGGCCTTGAACACCACCAGGG
>JANHGB010011397.1:0-79155 GCA_026283785.1 Coracopsis vasa | reverse complement strand
GCTGAGGGCGCACTCAATCCCACTGTCCATGTCACCGACAAAGATGTTGAACAAGACCGGTCCCAACACTGATCCCTGAGGGACACGACTCATTACTGGTCTCCAGCTGGACATTGAGACATTGACCACAACTCTTTGCGTGCGGCCTTCCAGACAGTTCTTTACCCATGGAGTGGTCCACCTATCAAATTGATGTCTCTCCAATTTAGAGACAAAATGTCATGTGGGACAGTGTCAAACGCTTTGCACAAGCCCAGGTAGATGACAACAACTTCTCTACCCCTGTCCATCATTTCCGTAGCCCCATCATAGAGGGCCACCAAATTGGTCAGGCCTGATTTCCCCTTAGTGATGCCATTCTGGCTGTCACCAACCACCTTGTTGTTTTTCAGGTTTTTCTTTCTCCTCAGTGACAGCACTCAGGTGAAGGGCTTCTAGGAAAACCTAGTAAAGTGTGTTATAATATGAGGAAATAAGCAAACATTTTAATATTTAAGTAGGATATTTTAAAATGTTATTTTCCAAAGCAATTAAATGAAACATTTCAGGGAAGCAAGTATGTAACACAAAAGGACTTTTTAGTTTTGTTCCTTTTTCTTCTATAACTTTGAGGTGTAAATGCTTAGGACTTTTTAAAAGAAATACAATTGAATTGCAAGGTTTTCTGCAGAAAGTTTTTAAAAGCTTGCAGTAGTTCGGTTCTCTTATTTATTTTACATATATCTAAGAATCACTTTGATGCATGATTCCTCATTGAAAATACAGAAAATGAGAATTCTGTTGATTTAAAATATTTTGAGCGCAAACTTTACCCCACCATGCCCAGATTATAGTCTAAAATTGGCAATTTCAATCCATCTGATGCAAACTGGACAGTTTTGCATAACTTCTTTGCCAACTTTTGTTAATATCAGCAAGTATAGACGTGTTACCAACTACTATATATGTGATAACTCATTTCTGTGGAAAATTTGTGTTCTTGCTTTTTTCAAGGAAAAAAGCCCTGGCCAGGGGTGATAAAATCTGTCTGTAAATTCTGTTATGCCACATCAATTTAACTGCTTCAGTTTGATTTAATTTTGTAAATTTATACGTACAGGAGGTGATTTTTTTCTTTTTTTTTTCTTCATTTCATTTTTTCATTCCAGAAGTAAACTGCACTAAAGGGCCAGATGTATTGCCTGCCCTGATAATGTAATGGTATAGAAGATTGGATGTCAGCATCTTAGACCTGTGTCATGTTTTAGGTCTGTACCTTACCATATGATGTTCTGTCTGATTAATTTAGTAGGCAAAAGGTGGAGCCTCAGAGACACCAAAATTCCTTTTGGATCAAAAATGCATTTACATGAGACAGTGCTTGATAAAAGGGACTAAGTAAAATCCAGTTTCTGAAAAGCAAACCAGACCATTTAATATTAATATAGTCTAAGTTGGAAAAAAATGTGTAAAAGATCAAATCTGTAAAGCCACTAAGATATACCTTTGTAGTTTACCCTAGAAGTAATCCTATGCTGGGTTTTTTTGTACTAAAAAGGTAGTAGGTAATTAACATTGGACGACCATTTGTAATGAAATTTATGGTGGAAAATGAATTAAAACCATAGTTGTATTTAATAGGTGTAACATCTGCATTGCTCATTTTAAGTGAACTAAAAAAAAAAACCTTGAGAATGCTCATTAAAAGAAACAAGAATTCCCATATTAAATTTAGTATAGTCAGAAATCTTACTCATGGAAAAATAAACTGCTCTTTTCTCTTTGGGAAAAAAAATCTTAATGAAATAAAATGCATCTGACATTGTGGTGAGATGGTTTAGTGCGTGGTGTCCCTGCCCATGGTGGAGAGGTTGGAAGTAGATGATCTTAAGGTCCTTTCCAACCCTAACTATTCTATGATTCTGTGATTCCGTATTCCTTTACAAGCTGGACCTTACCTGAAGGATGAAGAGTGGAATCCAGTATGCCCCATTAGTGGTTGCATGTACTTGCCCAGAACTGGGGCCTTAGAAGCAGCCCTAGCTAATAGGTGAACACAGAAAATGCTAGAATCAACAGGTCTGAGCTGGCATATGCTTATCATTGGAAACCGCTGAAATAATCAGATTGTGAAAGGGGGATTGGTAGTTTTGAAGGGACAGGAAGATAGTGACATTAGAGGAAAACACATTCTAAATAGGACTATGGGTTAGAGGGTTTCTTGGAATTTAGAGTAAACTGGTAATGGCAAAAATAAATACAGGTCATACCATGTTTGGGTCTCCACTGAGTTCCATTTCAGTGCTCTGCTTTTTATTGTATATCATCATGTCATGGCAAGTAGACAAAATAGAAATACAACAGAAATTTTTCTGTGGTGCATGCAGAGTTCTAACATGCTGGGCAACTGTTGTGTCAGTTGTTGCACACAGTTTTTTTCTCCACGTAAATAAGGTAGTATCTATTTTTAAAAATTACCTGGTAATAATTTAATTTAAAATCCTAGTTAAATGATTATATATAATCTTTTTAGCTTCCAGTTTCTAATGTGTTTAAAAGTTGATTAGTGTAGTCTGCATCCACAGTAAACAAATTTGCAACAGTGCTAAAGAATGGTAGGTTGCAATATGATTTGCACTAAAGTGTTCTATTTTCATGCCTCTATATGGAAAAAAGTAGTGAATAGACTGGAGCATATTTAGAAGAATTGAGAACACTTTCTTCTTCCCTTGCACCAATGTTTCCATTTCTTTGGAGACCTAGCATCTGGGATCAGCCTTTCTTTGCTCTTTAATACACACCTTTTTTTCATTTGCTAATTGTTGCTATAAATTACAAAGGACCTTTAAGAAGACCTGGAAAATGGAAGAAGGCAAGGAACAAGTATTAAAACACTGTCTTGAACGTGGAATTTTCTAGCCCCAGTCTCTGGTTCAGGGTTTCAGTGAGCATATTTCTGTTTGATTAAACCTGTAA
Source organism: Coracopsis vasa (assembly GCA_026283785.1). Taxonomy (NCBI): domain Eukaryota; kingdom Metazoa; phylum Chordata; class Aves; order Psittaciformes; family Psittacidae; genus Coracopsis; species Coracopsis vasa. The sequence goes on along the minus strand of JANHGB010011397.1, from coordinate 76,200 downwards.
CTTAAAATTGTCTCTGTAAGAGTCCAAGTATCCAGAACTGAAGGGACATTATTAATTCTGTTTGTCAGAAAAATTAGCTTGGGGGTTCTTTACTAACAATAAATACATATAGACTGAAAACAACCAACAAAAAAACAACAAACAAACAAAGAAAACCAACCCAAATTGATATTTCTTTATATAATGATATAATGAACAAAAAAATTATTTCTTGCTCTTTTAAGACATGGAGGAAGATCTAAATTGTTCAGCTAAGGTGTAAAGATTGAAGTCCATTGAGGTGGTTGAAAACAGTCATCTCACTATTCTTCCACTGTCTATAATAATGTGCTGAATGCATATTCTACTTTGAAGTAACATATATTCGCAATTTCACTCTTTTTTTTTCTTCATTAATTTAGTGTGTACATTTAAAATACCAGCGTTGCTTAGATATTCAGTATAATTATGAACATTTTATCTTTGTCTTCTTGACTGCCAGGGTTAAAAGCTTATATAGGTGGCAGAGTTCAATGTAATCAGTTATTTCTGCATTTCCAGCTTAACAACACTTTGTGAAAGGCTAAAGGAGAAAGTCTAGAAAAGCAAATGATCAAGGCTGTTTCAGAAGCTGTTAGTATAATAGCTGTTCTGTCTCTGTTCTTGTACCGATTACTTTGTAAGAGATACCATTTAATAATGAAACAGTACTAAAACCTGACTGAAAAAAAAAACCAAAGGAAAATGCAAGGGAAAATTTGTCCTCTTCAGCATAAAGTGCAGCCAGTAGTCAGAGAAAACTAAAGAATTAACATCAGCTTTTGCCTGTTGCACGTGGAACAGACAATGCTTGTTACTGTTGTGACAGTCTGCCCCAGTCAGCCCTGTTCACAACATCTGAATGTTGACCTGCTCATTGGCAAAACTGATTTTTAAACCTTATCATCTAGATTACAGCAACCTGTGGACAGCTGCTGTTGCTGGTTTCATTTAGGAATTTTGGGGATTTGCTGTGTAAAAAGCCACTGCCTGAGAACTCAACTGTGCCACACAGGTCAGTGTGGGAGTGATGGCCTTTCAGGGGGTTAAGTATTGCTATTCAGTGTCCAAGAGTAACATAGATCCACTACCCTACAACTTGCGTATGCCTATATCCTTTTAATTATATTCTTTCTGCAAATTTTATTAATCTTAACATTGCACAATAAACTAGGATAGGAACTTACTTGCTCCACAGAAAACAGAGAAGATATCTCACCCCCACCCAGTGTACCTAAGTCATGAAATAACAAATCGGTTTCTACATGTACTGAAAAGGTTTGTGTGGTTAATCACCTTTCTTCAACTATTAAATTCAGTCTGCATTGTTTGCAAGAAATATAAAACCAGCAAGATGTTCCTTGATTCTCCTGAGTTAAAAAGCTGTGATTTTTGATCAGCGATTATGATTCGACTTGAAAGATGTAGTTATCTAGAAGTAGTAGTCACACCAAATCATAGCAGCTATGTAAAAATTAATATTCAAAAAACCAACTGTTATCTTTGCTCAGTAGAAATTTAATTTCCTAGTTTCTATTGAATTTCCCTTACTTAAACATATGCAAGCTTATCAGTTACCTTTATGTCCTTGGGACTGCAGTGTTATTCTCCAAAACATTTCTGCTAAATGACAGCCCACGTGCTTTGAATAGCTAGCTGTCTGTGTGGAAGAAATGCCCATCTCCCTGCCCTTATTTATTTATTTAAATCAGAAGTAATATGCTGGTGGGTGTGAAAAAGAAAAGATAAAATCACTTGATATTCTACTTTGAATCTGTATTTGAAATAATAAGTTCAGGGGAATAAAACGAAAAAAAATGGGTGGTGTTTTGTCCTATTTTTAATAATCATATTAGATATTTAGCAGAGGTAGATACAGAGTTTCATGATTACCATTCATTGTGTATATTGCCGGAGAGTTGAAAGCTGAAACTCCTTAAGAAAGGAATTTACCTGTACTATGAAAATACAGGTGTTAGGAAATTACATTCTAAAAGAAAGTGAAACCAATTTTTGTATGTGTTCCAAATCTTAGGTTTAGTAAATTGAAAATATTATTGCTTCCAAATAAAATTTTAATTGCATTATCACTTTTTAATGGGAAACAACACATTTCCATTTAATTTATTTTAATGGGCAATTTTACTTTATAAAAGCCTTTTTTTACAAAAAAATCGCTGAAAAAAGAAGTGTTATTTCCTGGTACTAATTTAATTTCTGATGAATAGAAATTAATATTAAAAACCCATTTCTGAACTGGTTCTTATCAGCAGTTGCCTTGGCAGTTCCTACAGCGGAATTTTAGTGGAATTCTAAGGATGCTGAGATTGATGGAAAACTCCTTTGTTTAGGTTGGTTACAAACATAAAAAATATGATTGCAAAGGGTATGTCAATAGAACATTCAGCTTGTAAAGGTTAATACTGGTAAGTTTTGAATGCATGACTTTGTATTAATTTTGCATACAAAACAGTGAATGCGTCCTTTTAATCATTTGTTTTAAAGATCGGTTAGTATGCAGAACGTTAAATCAGTTTCAAGAAGAGTACCATATTTTTAAAATACAAGAAAATGCCTATTGTCCACTTGTAGAATCTTTTAATATGGATGTCAGAGAACATTTCAGGAGGTGAGTGTGTTTTCATAATGTAGTCTAGAATTAGAAGTCATGTACTGAGTAGAGATTTGCACTTTTTTTGTTTTGGATACTGTTCTAGCTGAAACCAGCATCTATGATTGTTACATTCATCTCAGGCCTGGAGAAGACAGCGAGTGTTAATAGAGAGAGTCTTATATGCTTATACTTCAATTTCTAAGGAATTTGTTGAGAAGTTACTTGAAAATATATGGTTTTCTAAGGTCTGCATATGCAGTACTGAGATTTTTAACTGGCAAGTAAACTAAGTTTTTTGTTGGTAAGAAATAGCAATGCTTGAATAATGCATTTTTGCTATTTTTTTTCTCTCAGTGTGTCTGATGACTGTCATGATCATGATCATAAATACACTGCATTTATCAACAGAGAAAATTCTATGTTTGTGTATAAATACATTAACAAAACAATGATTTTATTTGTTTATAAACATTAATGCAAACATTCAAATGCCATTTCTTCTTGAGGTGTATTCATTTATACCTAATGAATGTTTTGCTGGTTCATGATTTGGGAATTACTCTGAAGGCATGACAAGAGGAGAGGAACTGTCAAATATTTTTTCAGTTTTTGTAGCAGAGGAAATACGATGCAATATAATCTAAATACTGTAATACTCAATGACTGAAATAGTTTTGAATTGCTACTGAGCTGAAACATGTGATTCTGGATTACTGAGAACTGCCCACAAAAAGATTGCATATCACAAAGAGTCTTGATTTAGCTGGATGCTGTCTGTGCTCATCCCTTTCTTTCCAAATTAGCATATTAAATTACACTGAAGGCGAAGTATCTCCAAAACTTCAATTTCTGTGGAATACAAAGTAGTAAAATAGAGTAAGAGCATACTGTAAGCAGGGAAAATCTGGAACTTCTGAGTGAGGAAGACTAGGTATTGAGAAAAAAATCCACTCCCTTTATTCTTAGCAAGACAGTCTTTCCTCACAGTAATGCCTTTCAGTCCAGCATTCTTTAGTGGTTTCTTCGGTTGGAAGAAATTCTTGAAAATTCTTCATTGAGAACAAAAGTCTTCCCTTTCCATCACCTTTGAAGTCTGGCCATGGGTCTTCATCCTGTGACAGGCAGATGTACTAGTTTTCCTAATTCATTTCCAGATCTATGCAGCCTGCCTGCATCATCTGGGCTTCCTAGCACTGGCCTGCCTGAGCACCCTCAGTCTTTGAAAAGCTTATGCTGTGACTGTGAATTCATAAACGATAAATATGTAGTCTTCTGCTCTACTTTGATTGCCCAGCAGGCTGTTTAGTATGGCATGCCATATAAAATATTTTTACTGCAATTTAAGAAAAAATTTTTCACTTGTAACATTTGTCATGTACCTTTTTTGGTCTCTCATTCGTGCCTAACACTGTAACTCCGGAGAAGAAGACAAGATTTGGGGAAGAGTAAACAAAGCAGCCCTGTAACCTGTCATACTTTTTAGAAGCTTACTCTCATCTCCCTGAGTTGATTCAGTGACATCTAACAAATCCTATTACCATAATAGGAAGTTGTTATGTCTTTATTTCATTAGTGTGCGTTGTGGATTTTAGTACAAAAACATGGAATTAAACCAAAAAGATTAATTTCAAGCTCTATTAGGCACATTGATCCCTTTTCCACCCCCATATTTGGTGGAATGAAAAAGGTGAAAGAGATGTTGACTTTATGTTTGATGGAATTACACAAAATGCTCAAACTCAGACGTCAGTTATATTAAAAATAATGATAAAAAAATGTGGCTAAGTATTGCTTTCCATTATATTGACCTAAGTTTTCATCATTCTTGGCAGGGTGGGCACAAACACCTAGCTGTGGACTGAAAGGCCCAAAATTACACAAACTGAGAATTTTTAGAGTTGGAAGATGATGCTTAGAGAGTCATCTCTGAAATGGGAGCCCTGTGATTACTTTTTGTATCGCTAACAGCACACGGATTTATACTATTGTGAAAGATACTGTTATGATTTCGATGGCAGTACACTGGTTATCTCATTTGGAAAGCACTGCTTTCAGCAAGTGTGTTTAATGGCTGGATATGTATGAAACATGAATAGCTATAATACAGGAGAATATTTAAAATTAGACAAAAGTCAGAATGCTTCTGCAGTTTTAGTCCCCTCAAATGTGGCAGGACTCTTACTTCCATTTATGCAGTATTTGCAGAATATTGTCTATCACAGAGACTGTTTTCTTCTGCACAGAAAACACAGTTCAAGAAACAAAACTTTGAACTAATTTAGAAGCCAAAGACATAGGTTTAATCCATCTCTATTTCATCAGAGAGAGATTTCATCAGAGAGAGATTAAATCCAATTTTACCAACCTGCAAGGCACAAATAAAAGAACACTTGTTAAAAAGTAGATCTCTGCTTATAGACAAGGATCAGATCTTGTTACTTAGCTTAGAGTCTGAAATTTAAGCCTTGCAGCAAAGTTGAAACCTGTTTAAGAACATTTTCACTAAAGAGTTTTCATTGTTGTAACTAGATTTGTTTTAAAATTAAACTGTTTTTCAGGGATGGGTGTTAAGAGGCACCATGACAGAAGCTGCATTGGAACTTTAAATCAGTGCTTATTAATCGAGCATTAAATGAGGATGCTATTTCTCCTGGTCCTGATGTTTTTCCATGCTATTTCAAATCAATTTAGGCAGCCATTTTACAATTCAAAGTAAACTAATTAAAATACTACGTTTTAGTTGCATCCATTCCTTTCCCAAAAGTGTAAGTTACCATAGAAAAACTCTTTTTTTGCACGAGAGCTAACAGGAAAATAATAAGGGAGAAGCCATATAGATACAGGAATTGTTTAAGTGAGTGAAATCATTCATTACTTTTAGACCTGTGTGCTTAGGTGTAAAGCTTTTACACAAGTTAGTTTTCAGGAGTCTGTTCCTAATTAAAAATAAGTAAATTCTGAAAGAATGAGAAATAGAAGCAGGACTTTTCTCAGCTGAATATGCTGGTTAAGTTTGAGTACTGAAAAAGCTTATATTGATATCCTTGAACCACTAGAATAGATTTGGTTTCAATGTGTCAATGCATAATGTTTTAAAAAAACAAACCTAAGTTTTTACTCCAGGAAGGGAGCTAGCAAACAGTACAGTAATGACATTTTTTAGTTTGGAATTGTCGTAAACTTATTTTTGAACTGTGACACTGTAGTATTAACTGTTGGATGACATTAACTCACTTTTAATTTATTTTGATGTTTTCATGTATCCTGTACTTAGTCAACCCAAACTGGTTCAGTTGGAAAATCTAGATTAAAAGCAGATCCTGTAAAATCTAATTTTATATCTTTCTCAATTTTTCACAGTCCACTTTGCATATCTATATTTCTGCCCACTTGCTAGGAAAAAAAGACTCTAAAACAGTTCTGGAACTAATAATATGTGTAAATCAAAGTGATTGTAAAGTTACATTGTATTTTAGAAGACATATAACTGTTGGGAAATATTAAGGGAAAAAAACCACACATCCCCAAAAAAAAACAAAAAACAAAAAACAAAAAAACCACCTCAAAAAACCTCCTCTAGCAGTAACTCGGGATTAAAAAAAAAAGGAAAAAAAAAAAAGAAATTGCTATTTATTTTTGATTTCTTTTACATTTTAACTTTTTCCTCAGACTGAGTAGAGTGAAAAACGATCTTACTTTAGCGGGGTTCAACACAAATAATACTCTCTGTGGATCTCTGTTATCCCAATATGGGACCTATATTGTCGTATTTGCCAGTAAATGGGTGGTATAAATCTTTCCAGGTCAGCTCTATTAATTAAGTGGAAGCAGATATAACATATGTATAAAAATCTGTACTTAAATAATTATTTCAGTGTTATCTGTGAAAGCAGGTGTCTAGCATAATCACACTGAGAATGTAGATTAACCATTCTCATTCTATTTTAAAAAGAGGAAGGAGGAATCAGAAAAGGAAAATAAAAACAAAGGGGAAAAAAAAAAAGAAAAAAGAAATAGGAAAAAGAAGTCCACAGTAGAATAATTTAGCAAAGACATTAAAGTGGTGGGAAACCCACTAAAACCTCAGCCTGCTTGTTACAAAACCCTTTTCCTCAGTGAGTGATACTAACTGAAGGAGAACAAAGCAGCTTAAAGGACAGTATCTATAAACTGGCTTCAGAGGTGGTCAAGCTAGCTAGATTTTCTTGTTATTCTTACACAGAAATAAACTTTCTGAGTTATCCTAAAAATATTTCAAGAAGAAAAAAAAGAGAAAATTGTCCTGCATTTCCATCAATTTCAATTACTTTGCTATATGCCTCAATACAAATTACAATATTTTTGTTTGGTCATGGTTCCAAATGGTACAGAGTTTGGAAAGAACAGAGCCAAAATGAAAGTTATCAGAATGAGCTGATATTTGCTATAGCTAAACTAATTAAAAGTAATGTGAGAAAGAAAAAAAATATCCTTATTAAGTAAGGCTCTTGCTGTGAATTTAGATATGACCTAAGAGATTAAGCTACATTTTTCTATTTCATGTGATAGTGAGTATGGGGAAAAATGCAGGCTGTTAATAAGAATGCGTAAATGGAAATGACTTTGAATTTTGCTTACTCTTCATATAGAGTTTAATGTTCGCAAAGTAGAATGGGACAAGATAATCTCCATCCTACAATTAGGCAATGAAATCTCAGGTCATTTAAATGGATTTTTAATTAATCTATTAACATGGGGATGAAACCATTAAGAATAATACGAAATGCAGTGCCCATATTTAAAGACATGCTTTGAAGTGATTTTAGTGATTATTATTTCAAAGTCCAGCCTCAACTTTGTGAATACATGTTTAAGGAAAACATAACAAAATATGTTGGGATCAAATGGAAAATAAAAAACAGTGCGTGTTTATTGGAATATAAATCATTACACATTAAATAAAACCTTTTGAGACAGAAGTAATTTCAAACAGCATTATGACCTTGCCTGATCTAAAGGCCAATAATTTTTCATTTCTATTTTATAATGGCTTCTGATTTTGACTGTGGGCACAACACACACGGCAAATATGCCACTTTAAAAGTGAACTGTCTAGATGAGGGTGTATGATTAGTGAAATTCCTCAAAAAACTTAAGCCTGATGTTGGTTATAAGTTTCAGGAAGTACCTTGTCACAAAATGCATCGCTATGCTATTGGAATCTGTTCACGTTACAAAAATCAGGAGGCATGTTAAAGCACAGGAATATTAAAAAGAACTTAGAGGAAGAATTCCATGACCTTGAAGATTGAACTAATAGAAACTGGATAGTTTTATAGTAAATGTTCAAGGTCACAGACTTTATTGGCTATAAAGTGAAAATTGAAAACAACCATACAGAATGAAATAATTGGATTATTAGTCACTGAGGGGTAGGAAGCAGAGACTTGGGTTACCTAAATATACCTTCTACCTATTTTTTACAGACATGGTAGGTATCTAGAGTCTTGTAGGTAGCAGAGATCTTAGCTTCAGTTGCCCCCAAACTGAATGGGTGCTTCGTGCTATTGTAGATATGCTAGGATATCCTGCTTGGTCTCCAGGTGCCACTCCACCACATGCTGGTCTCTCACAGGTTCTTTGTAATATCCTGTCAACCCCATGCATCTGAAATGATGTTAGATGTCTTTGTTTAGGTGACTGGACTAATCTTCTAAAGAAGGTTTCCTGTCAGTCTTGTGTCAGGTTTTGCAGGCTACATGCCTATGTTGGCAAACCTAGAGCACTGTAAATGAATTAGACAGGTATGTTTCTGTAACCAAATCCCACATCTAACAGCTGACAAGGACTGTAGGCACCGGTGACTTGAGAACATTTCATGTAATGGAAGTAAATATTGAGCACACAGGAAGATGCCTACCTGAACTATTTTATCCTCAGAACAAGTTTTGTGTAGATTATGATGATCACAATTATGATGTCAGTAAAGCTGAATCACTGAAAAATGAACTGGTAACAGTCTAGAATGCATCTTATATTTTGGTTCTCACATGGTTAAGAAAAAAGAAGTCCAATTAGTGTAGGTTATTTCTTGCTGTTTTTTTCCAGAAGTGTAGTAGAGCTTACCAGAGGACAGTGAAAACGTAATCATAAGTTATATTCTGGCTCTTCAAATACATCAGAGGTAAAAACACCAAATAGAGACATAATCTACTGAAACCTAAGAACAACTGTACATAAGCATACCATAATTAAATTTTGGCTGGAAATCAGTGGAAGTTCTGGAGCCCCCAAATAAAGAAATAAAGAACGTACCAAAATATTAAAATAATGAGGAGAAAAAAAAATTTTTTGAAAGCAGGTTGATTAACTTAAGAAAAGCTGGCTACAGTAACAGGGGCAGGACTGGATGCAAAATCTTTGCCACTATATTCTGCACTTCTCTGGTTGGAGAACTGTTTTTCCCTTGATAGAATCATGGTGCATCATACCTCAAAGTTCAGGAACTAGCATTTACCTATCCTTCTGTTCTGCAGAAGTATCATCACCTCAGTCCTTCTTAGTTTCCTCTTCTGTTACATACCTCTTGGCCACATTTTTCTTTCAAATTGTTGAACCAATTGACATAACAGTTAAACTCAGGCCATTTTTTTTTTTTTAACTTCTATGTAATATCAAATTTAATGCTTTCGAATCATATATAAAAAAAAGTTCTGCTTCTTCTGTAAATATTCTATGTCGTAAAAGATGGTATCTTTCAGTGCATACATACATTCTCTTGATTTATAACCTCAGAGCATTACAGTCATGACAATATTACTGCTGTGTTTGATGACAGACTGTTTTGAGCTTCTGGATCAAACCCACTGAAATATTTTTTCTTACTCTATACATACATATCCCATGACATTCTTCTCATATGATCAAGAGCTTCAGTGAATAGTTTACTTCTCCATAGAGAAATACCTCTTCCTATACTGTAAATACAATTTAATCTTATAATTTCTCATTATACACATGGAATGCAGTGTTTTCCAATTCCTACATGCTCATTTATCTAAACAACTTTTCATATAAAAAACAAAAAGTGACTGATTTTCTTCTGTGGCTTTGATACAATTTTTCAAGATAAGGAGGGATAGAAACTAATTTATAACTAATATATAAACAATATACTGCGTTTTCGTGTCAATGAGTTAGAAATGGATAGCTTGCTACAGTATTTAAACAAATGGGTCACTTGCCATCATTTGTAACATCATGTGCTGCAGCATTCCATATGCAATGTATACTTTTATATATATATACATGAAAAAAATATTTTAAAAATTCAAGGCATATTTATTAGTCTTCATGAACTGAGCTTGCCAGTTAATACATTTATGTATTAAATACTAAATTAAGCTAAATGTTAAGCTGCATCTTTTTCCTATGATATTGAGAAGGTGGTAGTACAGCCTTTTAGAATTGAAATAGAAAAACCTGTCAGCTTTAAATTGAAACAGAAGAGCCTCAAAAGGATCTACATTCAATCAATACTTTTGCTAATTTTTTGTGTGTATGTATAACTTAATTTGTCACCTCTCCAAGGTTGTGCAGTTCTGGATGACAAGCTAACAGAAAATATTGATCAGATGTTTGCCCTCCCACCAGTTTCACCAGAAAAAATGACATATAAACAAAAATGAAAATGCTCTAGTAAAATTATTTATAGTACAGTGTGATTCTGTTACATGATTTCATCTTTGTTAGCATTAAAACATTCTGACATTTCCTAATTAATGTTATTATATATGCTAATTTTTGGTAAGAGGGGTCTAAAGAGCACAGCTGAGAACATTTTTTCTTGTTTGCATAATTGCTCAGAGCAGCTGTGTACCTTAGTTCTTCAATACAAAACAGTAAATACCAGTTAAGCCAGATAAAGATTTGCTAGTGCCATTTCCAATCAGTAGATGACTGAAATTACCATATATAAAAATACATTTGTTTTCTTAAGAAATTAGAATTGGTATATTTTTATCACGTATATAGCTTCAAATGCGTGTCTTTATGTACCAAGAATCTAACAGTCCTTTTGTTTTTGTTTTGTTTTTGACAGTCCTTTTGCTTTCCTTTTGTTTTGCTGTGTGGTCAAGATGAAGCTTAAATACAGGCAGTGTAATAAAACATCATTGTCATTAATTTTATATTAGATAAGTTCGTATCCTGCAAGTTTATTCTACTGGACACATTTAGGTCATGAAGACAGTGTGAGATGAGAAATAAAGATTGGATTGCGTGTTCTGTGCACAATTAAATGAAATGTTACACATTTTACCACCTTTTCCTGAAAAAGCTGCCATATGATATGCAGAAACAAGGTTCCCTGTCCAAGGACACAGCCGTTAACAGGATTCCTGGTTACTTTTTAATGAGCAGCATTATTTGGGAAACCCCTACACTAACACACTGCTGCTGTGCCCCGTTTTTTGTTCGTGTGACATGGATAGGTTTGTAGGGAGCTCTGCCAGAAATGTTTCCTAACTGCTGGAAGGGGCCTGGCTGCCTCCAGTCCCTGACCGTGAAGGCAGAGGAGCCTGCTGGAAGCAACTGCAGGGGTTGCCACAGTGATGCAGTGGGGAAGTGGCATCTCCTGCTTCCCCCTTCTCCATCTGGGGGTGGAGGCCTTCCCTGTTCCCATTACTGCTTTAAACCTGATTTTGGAGAATTCCTGGTTTAAAATACTGATTATGAATGAAAATTGCCATTCTAATTTATGCTGATGACTTGGCAGTCCAAAAAACGGCTTGCCCCAGAAATTGTCACAAATACCTGAGGCCTTCTTATCAGTTTGAAGGTACGTGCATAGACACACAGTATCCTGAGCATTAACCTATGCATTTCTGAATATTTTAGCATATATTATTTCCTTTCCCTTGATAAAGATGAAATTAAGATACAACAAAACAATGTTTCATTATTCTATCTTAGATAGATCTTTTGTTTTATTTTTTTGTTTTGTTTTTGTGTGTGGTTTGTTGGTTGTTTTTTTTTCCATGCTCTACAATTTTTGTTGCATTTCCTTAATATTCCATCTGATATGCCTTTGGCTAGCTCTGGGAAGTGTCGCAGCTCCATTCTCCATTAATTCCATGATATCATGCTACAATAGCAGATTTTGCCTAAAATAATTCGGCATTATTTTGTCAGGGAAAAAGCAAGGAAATTGATCAGTTAATGCCTGACAGTAATGAAATTATGGCACTTCAGACATCCATATTCTCTGTGTACATATTGTATATGATCTATTTAAGGCTGTCCTCAGAATACCTAAAACCAATATTGGATTTGTGTAAATTTTATGATAAAACACTGTGCATGGCTTGTCACTCCTCCTTCTGATGTTACATGTGTTCTAACAAAACCAGCCTCAGTGTCCAGACCTGGAAGATGCTGAGCACTTTCAATTCCCAGTGAAGGCTGCTGCTGAGAACAAATTATGTCTTACAATTAGTTACACGCAGTGGTGTAAGTCCCTTATGAGCCTTACAGTAGTCTGTGTGTGTGTGCACACAAATTGAAACACTTTTGCAAAGTACACCTCACTGTGTGTGTGATGCCACTCTTGCGCCTTGACTTCTCCCAAGTGCCCAGGCCTGTGGGTGCAGTGGATTGCAACTGACCCATGCAGGTGACCTGGTGAGTCCATTGCCTACCAACATCTTCAGCATCACTACTAATATGATATCTGAAATATTTTAAGGGTTTGTCAGATGCATATCTGAAGAACACAGAAAATGACTGACTTCAAGACCGTTAGATCTGTTTATATTTTAAAAGATGTGGGATGTAATTTGTGGAAGATGCTTTCATGCATCTTTTCCATATTTATAGATTATATGGGTTATATGATCTGCCTGATAAAAGTTTTACAGAAATATTTTAATTGAAAAAACATGTACTGTTATAACCAAGTTATATTTCAGTGTGATCTTTCATCGGTAGCTACTATTTTCCTTAGTGTTAGTAGACTTCATAACATACTGTTCAACCATGAGAATATTTCTTGTCTGTTTAAAGTAGATGTTATGTATTCAGTTTGATACTTTTCTAATGTTTCAAAACCTTTCCTACCCTCTTTGCTAATGGAGCTACATTTAATAATATTCATTATGAAAGCAGTCTTTTTCCCCTTTGTGTGAATTGCCTAGGAATTTCTCTTGATTTAAATGTATATAATAATCACTTGTAAATTCCTGGAGTAGCATGTGAAAAGTTTTCAGCTAATGAGTGGATGGTGAGAAGCTCACTTCAGCTTCGTGTTGTGTGTGAGCAGTCTCTGAAAGCACGTGCTCTGCCACTGCACCCTTGTCCCCCGTCATCAAACACGTGAAAGACAGTGAGGCAGAACACGCTGGCAAATTACTCATATTTACTGGTACAAACTCAGAGATACATAAGCAAAAATAATTAAAATTAAATAAATTAAGAATGGGAGAGTAATCCAGTGACTGTGGGAGCAGTTAAAACAAAGGAGGCAAGTAGCCAAAAAAGGGCAGAAAGCTCCCCCCTGAGGAACAAGGGATGAGAAACAATGAAACAAGTATATATGACCATAACTCTAGAGAACAAAGTTGGCTTATTTCCCATTAATGGATTGAGTCTTACTTCAGATAACACAGTTTAAGTCTTTTTATGATTCCTACCTTACATTTATGAGGTACTTTCCCAATCCCTATGGCTTGCTTAGGGGTCAGTGCCTAAAAAGTCGCTCATCTTGAGGTAGCGGAGCCCAGACTGCTGAAGTGGATAGATGTTTTATCTGAGGGATGTTAGCTGTCTAAAGGAATTAAATAGGTGTGAGAGAATAACTTAAATATTTTATAGAAAGTTAAATTTGGTGAATATTTTTTATTAATATAGTATTGTAGATGTAGATACATGTGCTCGCCTGTGGAGGCCTGGGGCGTTATACATCCATAATGAATACTTGGAATTCTGTCATTTACATGCATCATTTTGCCCTGGAAATAGTGAGGTGTGGATTAAAGACATTTTGACTTGGATTATGGCTTCACCTAAGAAAGGCTGCAGAGAATCAATTATATTAATCCTTTTATTGAAAGAAGTAGTTGAGTTCTGTGTCATAACAGACTGTAGAATATTTTTAATTAGTATTATTTTATCATTTTAAATAAATACATTTAAAAAATAACGTTATTTGAAAAAAGTTCTCTTTGATTCCAGATCACATAAATTCAAGAACAAATCTTTGTGAGCAGAAGTGCAGTAGTTACTGCTGTTCAGCCTTATTTCCGTAAAAATGTTTACATTGTATAATGATGAGTGTGTATCATCATGGAAGCAGTGAAAACTCTATAGCTTATGACTTCATCCAGTGTTTGGTCTTCAAAGATTTCAGCACTATTAAACAGATTTTCCTCATTCTTGGCACTCAGTTTTGGCTTTTCTGTGTTATCTAATACTCTCTAGAAACTCTTATGTTCCATATATTGACTTTGTTAAATGCTAGGTATCAGCTAGTGCATTAAGGAGTGCCAGTAATGCTTATTATATGTCTCTCTTCTTGCTCTCTTTCCACAAACGGTATCCCATTTTGGATTTATATACAGGTTTATACTCAAGCACACTAGAGAGTCTACATATTTGGGTTACAGAAGGAGAAAGTAAAAAAATTAACTGTTAGGTAATGAGAGCAAGCTACTGGAGTCAATGGGTGCTATTTGTATTTATGATAATGTAATTAGACAAGTGATTTTGAAAATGTGTATATTATTGACCAAAAAAAAAAGTTTTTACTGGCAAGGACAAATCCTTGGTAACTGCTACTGTTTCTTGTTGGGTTTTTTTTGTTTGTATTCTTTTGGCTCTCACTTTCTATGTTTTTTCCAATATATTTGTAGCTAATATTTTTATGTCGTAAATCACTCATGTGGATGCTTTTCCCACTTGTCAGATAAAACCCGAAACAAGTGAAATGGGGGTACCTGTACCACGGTAACGGAAGATACAACTTTAAATACATTTTCTTCTTCCTAATTGCCAAGTTCTTGTTTTTCAATCACTTTTATGGTAAAACTTGTTTTCCTTTGGTATGTCTTCCACAGGTAAGTCTAACTATTGCTTTCATCTTCTGTGTATTATCTATGAACAGCGGCAATTCCTGTGTCTTCCCTTTACTACTGACAGTGTTTCTACCAACCTTCCTGGCAAACGGCACTGCTTCCCTACATGTTTCAGTTTAGCATTGCTCTTCTCATAATAGAGAGTAACCCCTTTTGACACGGAAATTCTGTTAATAATTGATACCATTTATCAAAACCATACAGTGTACCTGTAAGTGGGGCTTCATCAAGGGAAAAGGAGATACTTCAAAAAGTAAGGTAGGTAACTGGTTGGGTTGGAGAAGAAGCAAGGAGAAGACTTTTACCACAGCAAGCAGTAATTCCTGGATCATGGTCCACCTTTCTGTGGTTGCCTCTGTCCATCCATGATGCCCCAGTGCCAAGGTAGCTGGGGGCAGCAGTCCAGGATTGTGTTGTTCACAGTCTGTGTCATGTGCCAGTTTGGGTCTGTTTCTGGGGTTTTAGTTTTGTTCTCAAAGTCTATTATTGTAGTCTTTCTTATCTCAGTGTCCACTGTCCTCATATTTTCTCATGTCACTATCTTCTGCAGCAATATTGTTTCCCATAATTCTGTTACTTATTTCAGCAAAGGGTTGTTCATCCCCTGGGATTGTAGTTAACAGCTTCAAGTAAAGATCTATACAGACAAGGTCATACACTGTGAGCAACTATTTATATCATTGACAAATGTATCAATCCTGCCAAGGTAGCAACTGTTCACTAACTCTCTGAATTAATTGTATCCCATTAGCAACAGCACTGGACAGGCATTCAGCAAAACAGCTTAGGTGATACTCAGTATTACAAATACCTGTATTTAAGCACTCAGCTTCTTGAGTGAGATTTGCAAGGCTGACTCCAGATACTTTGGCTATATTGGTAGGAAATTTTTACTTTAGACTGAGTCTCAGATTGGTGCTGTACTCCAGATGTCAAAGTCACTGAAAAAGTAAGTTAAGGAACAGGAAAAACTTGTGGCTTCTATATAATTCAGTTACTTTTCATGCCTTTAGTCACCTTTGGAAAACTAAAATGTGTAGCCAGAAACATTTATGTCCAGATCCAAGTGGGTTCAGCATGGCCTAAGAAGGTTTATTAAAGCAGTCTCTGTGTTGGATATAATTTTCTTGGGTTTGGGACATGCTTTGAAATAGGTACCTGAACAGTTAGCAAGCTGGAAATAATAGATAGCATGTCTAGTACTGTAACTTGAACTGTTGAGGGAAATTTTTGTCTCAGACTGTCAACATGGAATGTATGTCAGCTTAGACATTCTTGACTCACTCTCTTGAATTTAAGCAATTAAAATCTATGCAGAAAGGACTTTTGGTAGTGTTTCACTTAGTGCTTGACTTCAGTATGTCTTAATACAAAATGGTATGTAAGATCCAGGGATATAATGCCATCTACTGGCATTTTATTTGCTATTTTTGTATGTTGTTTAGGCTTATGGAAGACCACCCAGTGCCCTAGAGTGGCTACTGCAGCTTCTCAGGGATACCTAAAACTACTGAAAATGACACTAAAAGGTTGATTTGTTTGCCAGCATAGTTGCATGTAGGCTGGTGCTCAAGAAGATCACAGAACTCCCAAGGTTCCCATGTCAGTGCTGCAAAACCAATGTAGATGTTTTGGATAGCCTAGAATATTTAAAGTGTACTTACATGCTTAAGGATATGTAAGAATCTGAAGTGAACTGTAGATCATTTCTAAATGTAAATAGGATCTTAAGCACCACTTCATAGATGACATGCATATAGAAACCTACATTTAGTTTAATATCAAAGTAGGCAAAGGATACTTCATTATTTTAACAGCTGTGTGAGGACACCAGGACAAATACCTCCACTTGGTCTCCTTTGACACAAAGGAAGCCAAGTTAACTATTTTGGCAGGCATCTAACTTTAATATGCGTATGATCAATGAAAAGTGAAGTGTCCTGTTGTTCAAAAGTTTCTAGCATACTTAGAAAAAAAAAAACAACAAAACAAAACAAAACTGTCTTTATTGTTAAAGTGCTCAATTAAGCAGAACAAGTTAATGACAATTTACTAATGCACACTTTGGCTTCATTAATAGTGTATGTATTTTTCTATTACCTTTTATTATTTTGAAATATTTGCTTTATAAAGAATTTTAGTAACTGGTGAAATTACACTTGAAGAGATGGAAGTGTTGAGAAAGTTTTTAAGTACAGGATAAGTAAGTATGCTGCCTGTAGCAGATATTGGATATGTCTTAATATGTACAAAAATACAGAGTAAATTATCTTGGGAACAAAATTACTTTAAAGTAAGATATCTCTCTAAGACTGGGAGCATTAATTACAGTTTTACAGACCTAAAAGATAATAATTACAGGTAGATTAAGGCTATATCTGGAATTCCAAATAGGCTCTTTTGGGGGTTTACATTAGAAAGTTAGACACATCCAGCATATCTAAGTGATGTCTGATTTTTCTTCTACTTTGGATACTGTTGAGGATATAGGAGAAATCATCCTGGTTAGGACACGCCCTTAGCGCACTCATTAAATTAATCGGATCCAGACTGCAATATTGGCATTTATTTATGTGGTAAATCTCAACTTCGCAAAAAGAATTGCAAGTTAGAAATGTTCTTAAAATAAATCTCGGCTGTCAAAATATTTAATATTAAAAAAAAAAAAAACAAAACCAAAACAAAACAGCTTTTTTAATTTTATTTTAAAGAACTGACTGCATTTCCAGTGTCCACTCTTCACTAATCTGGATAAAATACAGCATCTGTGTCATCTTATTTCATTCATACTACAGAATGTCAAAACAGGCTGTGGAGCAGAGGCTCGAAAACCAATCCTAATTTTACTATTCTAGGTTAGAGTCTTGCTTATATCTATTTTTAAACAAATAAACTTGAATTCTTCCATACAAATTCATAAAAAATCAGCAGGAAAGGTTGAAAATGTCCTTACATCAAACCAGTTAAAATATTCTGGAGGAGATTGCAAATATAGGTTTCCCTAAGGCACAAAAAAGGAATTTATTCAGATTTGCTGCATCATTGTGTTGTTAAGTAAAAGTGGCCATGTACACCTCTTTACATGCTTTGAAGAAAAGCTGTGGCTCTAACTGTAGTTCTTGGCACAATAAGACCTAATGATAGAACCTAAATAGATAGGCTCTTGGATTGTCACTGAATGATCAAAATGCCAAACCATGAGTTGTTTTTCAACACTGAGGGCACATGCAGAAGCAGAGTGTCAGGTGAACACTCAATAAAATAAAACTACTAACTAGCTAAATTCAAACAACATAAAACCGCTTTTAGCACTTCTGTAGTCAGCAGTAGTTTGCGCAGATTTTTAATATTGCTGTTTGGGCACTGGGTATTTAAATTCCACTGAAGTCACAGTTTGGATACTTTATTCCTTTTGCTTGTTTTTAATCAGGCTTCAAATTTATGTAGCTGTCCTACTAATGCAATCTTTCAGAAGAGAAAGTTCACCTAGGGCTTTCTAAATCTTACATGAGTATCATTACTCCTTAACTATCCTTTCTTAGTCATGAATGTGCAATTTTGCTTGAAGTTTTATGTGTCAGGATAATCATTTATTTGAACTGATGTGTTCAGTCTGGCACATTCTTCTCTGTCTTTCTTCTTAAGGAAAATTAGCATAATGTATCAGGAAGATACCAAATAGAATCCTTAATTTATATAGTGTCTGTTCATTTTCTGTTTGGTTTTGAAAGCTTAGTTCAGTGTTAAAAGCAGTATAAAATAACATAAATGTTGTCCATTCCAGAGTAGTATGAAACTGGTAGGATTAAATAGGTATGCAATCTTTGCTAATATTTCTAAGTACATAATATTTTTATATGCTTTTTTTTTCCCCCCTAAGAATTCACTCCTTTAAATAGTTATACATTAAATGAGTCTCTGTTCTAGATATGAATTAGCTCTATAATACAAACAAAAAATAAATTGGTTCTTTTATTTGGAAACATTTGTTTTTAAATCATGGCTTGGATAATTAATATTAAATGTGATAAAATGTAAAATGGGTTTTGAACAATTTATTGCACTCATTCTAATGAATAAGCAACACTGGATTAAAATCTTTATTAAAAAAAAACAAACCCAAACAAAATAAACCAAACAAAAAAGAAAATACTGTGGGGATTGTGGGTTGGGTTTGTTTGTTTGTTTGTTTGTTTTCCCAAAAGAAAAATAGACTCCCCCCAAAAAAAAACCAACACTCCAATGTATGTACTATATAGAGTTCTTCATCACAAGATCAGTGGAAAATGTAACTCACCCTTCCACTGACTCCAGAGAATGCTGAAAACCAGTTTAATGTATTTTTATCTGTGCAATTTGTGGATCAAAGGAATTGAATGCTTTCATAAAAGAAATGACTAAGTTTGGAGAGAGAAACTCTTTAGTCTGGAAATTAGGTGCCAGAGAACAGATATAATGGAATTCCATAAAACTGTGAAGATGTGTCAGAACCATAAATGATTGGTTTGTATCTTCAATGATCCCTGAGATCTGAGCAGCCTATTTGCATCTCTAGCTCTTGTAGTTTTCCCAGCTAAGAATTTGAATGACTCTTTGAGGAGAAGAGGTTCACTTTTGTGAATACATAAATTCATAAAAAGAAATATTGTCAGATAGGCTGCAGGTGCATGATACCAAAGAACATATATGGCCACTCTGAAATACTGGCCATAATGCTCTTTTTGTAATGAGCCTCTCTTTCCTTGCAGCATGGAGAGAGCAGTGCCACCTGTTTGTATGAATTTTATCACTGCTATTAGTCTTATAGTTTGTCTTAAAAAAAAAAAATAGAATTGTAGAAAGAAGACTGATGCAGACCTTAGGGGAAGTAGTGTCCAGCTGACATGAAAACAGGTTGTATTACAACAGGCTTGTGAGAAATGCATAAAGATAACTTGGCATGACAATGTATATATTTACAACAGAGAGTTACTACTTTAGGCTGTTCTGTATCAGCCAATGCATGCAAAATAGACAGTGCCGTGAAGATGGAAATCCAACAGAGTTGTCCAAAACCATAGAAAATAAAAGCATCTAAATGTTCAACCTATCCCTATTTTACCCAGAGTAAGTAAATAGCTGGATATGCAACAGAAACAGTGAATTACTGTGAGAATGTATTTTTTCTTTTTAATTACACTTTAATTTAAGCTATGTTGTTAATTCTTCTTCCATTTCCAGAGAAGGAATTAGGTCGATGTTATTCATGTAATATAACTCCAAAATGCAGGATCCTAAAATATAACAAGTTTAATTCTTCCTGTAAATTGATGTCTGCAACAACTGTAATGCTGTCTGAAAAGAAATTCTTTCAGAAGTTTTACAAACACAAATGTGTAACTCTTTCAACATTTGTATAAATTGTGGCAT
Source organism: Coracopsis vasa (assembly GCA_026283785.1). Lineage (NCBI taxonomy): Eukaryota > Metazoa > Chordata > Aves > Psittaciformes > Psittacidae > Coracopsis > Coracopsis vasa. The sequence goes on along the minus strand of JANHGB010011397.1, from coordinate 56,052 downwards.
GCCTCAGACGAAGTAGGTTTTTTACTACACATCTGTTTATTGATTTTTGTTATCACTGTGAAGGATGTAGTCACCTAAAGATTTCACTCACACTGTTAATTTCTCCCATGACTAATCGTGGAACCGTCTACATCAATGAAAGTGAGGAAAATGTTATCCATAAATGGTCAATATATTCTGTGTAAATTGACTGTTCATTATGCAAAGAAATATTAATAATTGGGATCTATGCTTAGGCACCTAATTTAAGTGTTTAATTTTAAAGGCTATTTTTCCTTATGCTTCCTGTATTGTCAGTACTGGGAGATTCCCAGGTTCTGAGTCACGATTCATAGGAGACTTGTGAAGTCAGCTGATCAAAATATGTAAGAATGCATCTTCTATTTTAAAAATAACATCTAAACATTCCATTGTAGCATTTTCTAAAATTGCCTAAATGAGTTTTTTGTACAAAATGAGAGAGAAGTTAAAGTGTCAACTTCTGAAATGGAAATGGTTATTAAAAAAAGTAGATTTTGAACTCAAATTCTCCAAAACTTTTACATACAGAACAAAGGAAGAAAATGAAACAGTTCAGATTTTGATTCAGTGTTATTTATTAGGGCATGCATTTTGGAAAACAGTATTATAAAAATAATATGGATATTCCACCTGTCATTAGCAAAAGTTAAATATTTAATGATAAAATAACATATTTCTCTTTGTTGCCTGATCAGTTGCTTGATTAGGTTGAATTAATCAAGGATTAATACCAGAAACATCAAAAACAAGTATCAGAAAAAAAAAACAAACAAACAAAACCAAAAACCTTAGATTTCTGAAAATAAAGTGGCAAATGTTGTTACATCCATTTTAAAAAATTATTATTTCTCATATGGAGAGGAATGTTGAATCTTGCTTTTGCCTTACAGATGAGCATTCACCATAGCAACCTCAAAATGTGATCTAAGAACCATTTGAAAACATCTAATCTCCCTATTCTGTGTCTTTTAGTTGTCATGTACTTGACTTCTCTTGAAACAAATAAAAAAGGACTTGGCTTGTGTAATAATACGTTTACGATGATAGTCGACAACAAGCTTATGGACAAATGGGTTTCAGAAAGAGCCTGATATTTACTGTGAGTGCAATCAAAATAGAGGCATAGTACAATTATTTTTAATCTAATATGAGTTCCAGGAAGAGAGAGGACAGTGACAGCAGACTGTATGTAGGACAGCTGATTAGTGAGCTCTTAACCTATATCAACTTCTTCAGATACATTTGCTGCTGATGGACTGTAGTTCAAAAGAATTTGTCCTGGACATGTTTACAGGAAGAGTCTGAGGGGAAAAAAAATGTCTAAATTAAAAAGAAAACAGAAAACAAGACAAGGTTTTTATTCAGCAGCCTTTCAGTACCTAAAGGGGGCCTACACGAAAGCTGGAGAGGGACTTTTTACAGGGTCATGCAGTGATATGTCAAGTAAGAATGCCTTTAAACTGAAAGAGGGTAGACTTAGATTAAATATTAGGAAAAAGTTCATTCTTGTGAGGGTGGTGAGATGCTGGCCCAGGGTGCCAGAGAAGCTGTGAATGATTTATGCCTGGCAGTGTTCAAGGCCGGGTTGGACGGGGCTTTGAGCAACCTGATCTAGTGGAAGGTGTCCCTGCCTGTGACAGGAGTGTTGAAACTAGATGTTCTTTAAGGTCCCTTCCAACCCAAACCATTCTGTGATTCTATGGTTGCAGCAAATGCCCCTTTGCAGGTAGAGTGCTTCCCAAAAGGGCTTTGTTTTGCACTGCAGTTCAATGTGGAAAAGGTTTCGATAAAATTTTTAGAACAGCTTTAATAACCAAAAAACTGAAAGGCAGAATAACTGCAGGATATATGTAAAATTCTTTCATGCAGATCAGAGCCATTTTTTGTTTTGTTCTTAAAGGAATCTTCCACATCACAGTGTATGAACAGTTGAAGTAACCAAAAAGCCAGTGAAAAGTAGTCATTATAAAGAGTAACAAAAATCATTAACTTCTCCAGCTTGTGACTGGAGTGGCTGATTCTGGCTCAGTCCGCCTGGCTGATCATGTTGCATCTCCAGGCTATAATATGAACTTTCAGACAGTGAACCAGGATTAACACTGGAGTTACCTGTGATGCTTTCTACTGTGCAATGAGTGCTTTAAAGAAGCATAATATATGTCACAGTGCAGTTAGTCCCAAAGTGTTAGGTCTCTGGCAAGGATCTAAGGGAGAAGAAGCTAGGGAGTGTAGAGCGTATGGGCAGAAGATAGGGAACAAGGTAAAGGCAAACATTAGAAAATCTGCATATTCATGCAATGGAATGCTGTCAGGAGCGAACTAAAATCTAAGTACCAGAGGTGAAACAACTGCACCAAAAGACCCAGGAGCAGTGTAATGTGTAGATATTTGTCAGCTGTTTTGAGGCTTTTATATGCTCAGCAGTTGTTCCTGTAGGCTGCTAATAATCTCTAGCAGTTGTGCAAACTGAACACTTGCTGATGATTCATCAGCAGGTGACCCTTTGTGAGCCATTATCCTCAATGAAGGTAGTTGCGGATGCAGTTATGAGTAAGCTGTTGAACTGACTGCACATGAACCAATTCAGATAGCATCCTGAGATAGTCAGTTATTTTCATTGTCATTAGTTGCTTTTGCTCTCCACTCTGTAGCAGGAGTTGATGGATCAGCTCTTTGTAGATGTCCTTGACACCCCATGGTATCTCAAATGGCAATACATGCCGATATTTAATCAGCAGAATTCCACCTAAGTTGTCTACTTCAAACTGAGCTGAATCTCTTTCTAAGCTGTTTTGATTAAATAATCATGTACTGAAAAGGAAGTTTAGAAGCTGGCTCACCTGCATTAAGTCACAGAAATTCAGGTTTCTTGATACGAAATTAAAATCCATCCTCAGAGTCCATCTGTGGTATACACAGCAAATTACACAGTGATTTAGGTAGCTATGTTCTTTTTGCTTGACTAGAAGCAAGCCAAACTGCTTCTTCATGATGGGGTGAACTCTTAGGAAAAGATATTTCTGAGACTGTAAAACAGGGGACAGATCCTCTGTCTGTGTGAATTTATGAATAAAAATAATGAAGACATGGTAACAAAATAGAAGCCTCAGCAGCTGCAACCAAAAATTACAATTCAGTTGAAGATACTGAACACTTGTCAATCTGGCTTGCTCTCATTTGGATTCATTTGGTGCACTAATGCTGTACTAATGTGAGTTAATCATAAAATGTGTATATTTTCTTTTGTAATAAGCATCTAGTAAGCCTTTATCACTGCTTACTACTAAAGTCAGAACTGTTCTAACTTCTCAGGGCTTGTACTTACTCCTGAGTTTCAAGCAGTGAATGCATTTGCATTTCTTTTTGTATTCATTGTCATGGAGTACTGCACAGAGTAAGCCATTCCATTCCAAGTGAAAAACTTACAGCTACAAAGCAGTTTGTGTTTGAGGGCAGGTTAAGGTTTAAAATAGGGCAAGTCCAGTGGCAAATACAGAACTTTATTTGAATAATCAGAATTGTTCTGAAAAGGATACTTGCAGTAGCTGTCAATTCTCAGAATCCAGTGGGTTTTTTAAGGTCCTAGTCTGGTTTGTAATTCTTTTTAGATAATGGGCATTATACTCTGTAATGTTTTTTCTGGGTTTCTGTCAAAATCAGTGATTGCTACAAACAACATATGCTATTCAGTAAACTATCCAAGATTCACAGTAAAGAGCTAGGTTCCTGTTTTAAGATTGTATTGTCATTGCTATATGCATACCAGTGTGAACTAAAAGTAAGTGTCTTTACTTTTAATATTTTAAGAACTGAAAAACAAGGGGTGAAAAAGCCAAAGGAAAGAGACTTTAAACAGTTTAGATAAACTGTTTTGAATGTAATGGAGGCACTAAGTTTCATTTATGCTGTTTAAAACATACTCTCTGAACTTGAGAATTATAATGACATTTCACTTTATACAGTTTCAGGGGTTTTTTAGCTTTTCTTTTCCTGTGTTGGAGAATGTAGGTAATATTTAAAGATGCTGAAAATGATTTGTGAAATTTCGTGCAGTTTTTCATTCTCTTGCCAGTGCTTTCAAACTATTTATCAAGTGTTTCAAATAGTTTGCATATGTAAATAATAACTTTTGATGCTTTACTATTTACTCGTGAAACATTAGGAATAATAATAAGGTACTTTTATGAAGTAGATGCACTTGGAAAGAATTTTGAATGCAACATTTGTAACTACAGCTCTGCATGCACAAGAATTTTAGCAATGCATATACCAAAGTAAAACACACTGACTTCTGTCAAATAACTTGCGTGTAAAGTTATAGACTATTTTCTGAATAATATGTTTAGACCATTCATTTTTCATAAAAGCAAGCTAATCTTTGTTATCCAGTGGTATCAGCACTCTTAGAGCATAATTTCAAGTAAAATCATTATGCAGGTAATCTGTGAAAGAGCTGACAGTTATGTGTTCCTGTGGATTGCCATATGGATCTGTAAACAGGCATATTCAATGAAATTAAACTGGCGGGTTTTCCCGTTTGCTGTAATGCAGTGCATCACGAGGAGTGTTAAAAATACCATGGCTTGTTATGCAATGTTAAAAAAACATCATGAATAAAAATAATAGCACCTGCACAATGTAGACAAAAACTTGGAAGTTCACCATAAGGAGCTTTGGCAACATAGTGTTTTCTTTCAGTGAGCCAACACAGGAATGTTACTTTTGCCATTATCTGTACAGCATAGATAATGGATAAAATTACTTCTACCAAGCTTTAGATCTACTAAGCATATATTATGAACAAAAGTTCTATTTTGCCGTATTTTGGACCATTTTTACATTTATCATAATTTGCAGAAGGAGGCTAAATATGTTCATGGCATAAACATTGACAAATTACACAAAAAATGTCTTTTTTTTTTTTTTTCCACAAACCGTTCAAAGAGAGGTTTTATTTGTGAGGGTTTTGCTGGAAAGATTCATTCCATATGAATAGTACATTTCATTGATCTAATTTCAGTTTTATCTTGTACTTTGATCTAGCAGAAAGCTTTCAAAAATGACAGTACCTTAGGGAAATCTGGTGTCGTGCAGATATTACAAGTCAAGATAATTTCTTGAGAGAAAGAAGTGGGCTTGTGTTCTGGTAAAGGAATAGTTTAACAGGTTGGGTTTGAGTTTTTAATCCAAGTATTTTATATGTACTAATCAAATGATTATTAAATAATTTCAAACATTTCAAACTGTTAAAATATTCTTACACAGAATAATACATAAAGAACCATTGCTGGTCAGCAGTCTCTTAACATAAGCTGACTTAATATTGTATTATTTTGATTCAGAAAAAGCATATTGTATGACATACATAGTGACAAACTGTACAGAAACACTGTTGGTGAAAATAAACGCATGTTGCAGTTGTGTCTCCATGACATTCAACAAAGAATGACAGGATCACTAATGAAAACATTAGTAGTTATTACAGCTCTTTAAATTATGAGCTTGGTTGAAAATGCACATTTGATTTTTATCTCTGTTTGAATCATTCAGACTCCACTACTACTCTCAATTCTGAGTCCTAGTGTAAAATATGTAGCTGAGAACTGCCAGAACAGCAGAAGTTTTTTTATCCCCTAAGTATAGGATTCATTCTAATTCCTGTGTATATCCTGTCAGTTTGTTTAAATGCCTCTAATACTCTTAACACTCCTAACATAGCTGCCTATTTTTAAGCCTATAACACTCCCAGTCTATGTTCTGCCACCTTTTTAATGTTATGAAATACATGTTATCTCTAGTCTACTGGGAAACTAGATTTTAAAAAATGTTTTCTTAAGAAGGCAGGAAAAGATAGTCATGGTATTTTTCAGCAGTAATTGATAAATTTGAAATCTTAGTTTCGTCATTCAGGCAAATGTCCCATGGATTTCAGAGCTCAGTGCTGAATCATTTTTTCAATGGAACATTATTAAGGACCAAGGAAGTCAAGTTTGAAATAAACAGTTAACTGCTACAATGTAGCTGATTTTCAGGTGGTTTATTGCACATGGCCATGTAGAAAACCTTTAAAAGATGTGTTTATTGCTACAATTTATTAATTTCATATACACAATCTATGAAAGAATAATTTTTATTGTGTGAACAATAAGCTTTTTCATGAAGGGAGTAGTCACTTAAGATTCAGTATTGCAACTCTCAGTTTATGTGGTTCAGTTTAATTTTAGCCTGTGAACAGTCCTATTGAAACCATATTTAACTATTGTGTGGCTGGGTTGTCTTTTTACATCAGTTGCTCTCAACCATTTTACACAAGAAGGTACTTGTTTTGCTTTATTTATTTTTCACTCTGGATACCTTCACCTCCCTGAATTTTGGGAAAACAATTCATTATTATCCTTTTGAGAATTTATCTGCTGAATATCTTTAAAGCTCTTGGTATTCATAGGATCTTGTTGTGCTTGTTTGCTAAAATGTAATTAAGGAGAGAAGTCTGCAGGTCTGGTAGAATTTGTTTTCTGATAAATCAACAATTCCATCGCAGTAAATTAGGCATCCCATCCTGAACTCCAGATATTTCAATTGGGACGCTCATGCTGTTGGTGAATGAGACATTTCTGACAGGAATGTAGTATGCGTAGGGGTCTAATTGATCCAGCTTCACATTAATGTATGAAAGAATCCTATGTCACTCTTCTATTCACAAGTCATACAGAGAAATATGGCAAAACCCTCATTTCTCCTGTTTACATTCATCTGGAAACAAAAAGATAAATAATTATGACCTTTTTTTTGACAGAACACAATTTAAATAAAACCAACATGATATCCAGGATATATCAGAATTAAACGTTATCTTCCCTTGATATAGTTGCAAAATAAATGTTAAAAGTGAGAGTCCATTTGCTAAATGAAAATACAAAGGATCCGTTCTTTCTTAGCAAAATTTTAAACACTGCATAACTGAATCCATCACGTGGCCCATTCAGTCCAATATCCTGTTTTCCATATTACGCAAGACTGTTCTAGTAAAGGCCGCAAAACCCCAAGTAACACAAGTATGATAAGATTACACACAACTTAGCAATTTACAGAAAATAACACCCAGAACAATGTCTGCAAAAGCTTTAATTTGCTATAAATAAATGTTCTAAGCAAACACAAAATAAGGCTGATCCTATTATGCATGTGAAATGAGAAAGACCATGAGGAGCATCCCATCTGTTCACAGTTGTGAGCTGTGTGCTCTCTAGACTGTTTTGTATTTATTTATTTTTTTTCCAGTCCTCCTACCTGGGTATCTGACTGTCCATTTATTCCATGCTCCACCTGAGCAAGGTAATAGAGTTTGTTTGTATACACTGATATTTAAATTACACAAGCTGTAGTAAATGACAAAAAAAGACTTAGAGCAATTTAAATCCTCCTGTACCCTGAGTCACATCAAGCTCAGCATTGACCTTACACTTTTCACAAGTGTGATATAGGGACTTCTGTTGTGGATACGCTTTTTAGCTTGGCCTGATACATGTTAAAACCTGTACTTTTTTTACATGCAAGATGATCCCTAAAACAGCATAGCTGTGTTTTGGCATGACTGTGCCTGATCCAGTAAGTCTCCATAAAGACTGCATACTCTGGCATTTAGGTTTGCCCAAAACTTCTGATTAGTCCCCATAAACCAGGTAAGGAGTATACATGAAAAGTATGTCACTGATGTGCTCATATGCAAAATAAAACCCAACAAAGAATATTAGCTGCAGCAACTGCAAAAAATATTTAGTAGAACATCTAATAAGGTTCCGCTAAACATTTTTTTCTGAATCTAGTCTGAAAGTAGTCTTATTATCATTCCTGGAACTATTCTGTACAATGAAACATGCTAATTTTTATTTTTGTAATATACAGAGAAGAAAAACAGTTTTATGCCAAACAGTTTTAACAGTGAGAAGAAACACTGACTTTCAGTGCTTGACTTATGTAGATGAATTCATTTGAAATCAGAGCATAAGGCTTCCAACCATGTGAATTTGAAAGAATACAAATGTTATGTCCTATCTTTCGTAGCTTATTTGGGGTTTGAGCCTTCTTATTGCAAAATCTACTATCTAAGCCATCTGTCTTTTGTCTGATGTGTTAAATATATGTAGAAAATGAATAGATTTAAAGAGAAAACAAAACAAACAAAAAAATCAGTTACAATTTGTTTATGCAGTTACGCAATTGTAAGGACTTGAAATCCTTAGATTGAATTGCACAGTTTTCACTGCATTCATCTCTAATTTGGGAAGGGTTCCCAGGCCACAAGGTTGTAAAGATCATGGAAATCAAATGAAGCACATGCTGGTGCTTTCTTTTGATGATGACTTAATGCATGCTAATGATTTTATTAAAACTCTGGTTGAGTTAAAATAAGCTAATGTTCAGTTAAAATAAGTGAATGCTGGTTAAATTGCAGAAAATTTCTAAGCCAACAGTTGATAAAATAATCACAAAAAGTTTTCAGGTTTGTTTTTTTTTTGTTTAATGATATTCGAAGTTAACATTTTTTTTACAGGACGTTTCATTCTTCTTTTTATTTTTTCTCTCTCTTACCCATGCAGTCTTGTGTATGACCCATAATCTTGTTTCATTACTTACATAATAATAGCAGCACGTGTGTAGCCATATTGTTGGCATTATGTAATTTTTAAGATTTTCTCCATGTGTAATATTATGGTCCTAGAATTATAGGTTCAAATATTACTGGAATTCAAATAATATGACAGTTCTCAGTTGCGTGGTTGTGAATTGGAACTGTAAGACTGGACATGGCTTTTAAAGCAAAATTTGTTGAATTCATTTCTATTACTGTAGTTTTCATCATGTAAATTAAAGTTCCTTGTTTTCAACTAAAACATTTCTAATTTTTTTTTCTCTTATTACTTCAAATGAAAGGCTTAGCTGCCTTCAGATGTCTAATAGACATATTCTGGATTGATTTCCATCCTGACATTAAAATCCACAACTTAGTATTCCTGTCTGGAAATCCACATATTGAGTCAATGTTAAATAGTTTTCTTATATATGCCCCTACAAGGAAGCTTTTACATCTTTTCTCTCATGTTACTTCTTCCCCAGTCCATTGTGATCCCTCTTTCTCCTTTCCTTTGATCCTTTTCCTAAACAACCCATAACAAATCTGACACACAGCCACAATCCCTTTAAAACAGTCCCAAAATCGTGTTTCTCCTGCATCTCATACTAAATCCTCTGCCCTCATAGGGAATAAGCCCCTGTGGTTTTAAAGTTTTTACAGGAAGTGAGAATTTCTTACCTGGCTGTGTTTTACAAGCCCCATGGTAGTGGGTTTCACACCAGGGCCAATGGTCAAATTGCTTTCCTTGGTGGACATAGGGACTGCTGATTTGATGGGTAGGCTTGCACTGATCAGGTTACCTAGGCTCCCCAGAGCCTTTATTACTTTATAGAAGTAAAGTTTTCCAAATGTCTGTGACAAGTATAGAAATAAATCCTTGTAGCTGGAAAAGACTGAACTTTGATTAAATTCTCATAGACTTTTCTAAAATTACTTAGAAAAGACCTTACTCTATTCAGTATAATCACCCTTTTTTCCCCAATATATGTGTGATTGTTCTAGGTTTATTTAACCCTATGTCTTAAATTGGAAGGTAGGGAAATTGTTCCTATAGATGACAAAGATCTACACAGAATTTCATAATAAATTAATTGCATACTGAAAGATTATATATATATATATATGTATCTTAAGAGAAGGAATACTCCCTGAAATGTATGCTGCGTTTTGCTGACTGTGAGCTTACTATTCCTTTTATCTGGACTTACAGGTAAAAGTTTAGACCATTAACAGTTATTTTGAGAGAGCACAGAAGACAGGTAATGGTACCTGAAACCTGGTATTGAGCAATTTCCTTTAAAATGAAAGTCAAAAAAAGTCAAAAATGTCAAAAAGTGCAGGCCTTGAAGGCAATGGAGACATACAGTGTGTTAATTAACGTTTTTGATAATGTTTCAAATGACATTTTAAAATGATACACTTTGATAGAATTATTATTGAACATGACTTTCACCTGTTGAAAATGAAGTTTTTTTGGCAGTACTATACGGTCTGTGTCAAGTCTGATACCAGTCAGTATGAGTGTTATTGACCTCCATGTTGGTATAATATAGAAATTTATGAAATATATGCATGATACTGGGTTGCAATAAGCAGAATAAAAATAAATTGATATATAGCATTTTTTACAGAAGACATATACACATGGTCATATATCCATACGGACAGGACTCAAGAACTTCATATTTTGCAAAAAGATAAGAAATAGATAATCTTAAGGTCCTTTACAACCCTAGCCATTCTATGATTATATAATTTATAAACAGGAATATAGGCTGCAAGATATATCCATTTTACTAACTAGTGGAGAAGGCAACAGCTGATCATTTATATTACCTCATTTTAAGGCATTCACAAGGGCAAAGCAAATATCAGATTTGGGAAAAGCATGACTTAAGATTAAAAGAAAGGCAAAATGAGTTTTTAGTAACTTCATGAGAAAGACTCCAGAAAAGAATGGCTTTCTATTCTCATAATATTTTTATTATGGGTAGATAAATACATAATAGGCTTAACTTTAAGCAAATGATATTAAGGTGAAATATTAGATAAACTTTCTAATAGAATGCATGGTGAGGCAAACTAAGCAGTTGCAAATTCTCTGCCATTGTCTTTAAAAACAAATTCAAAATTATCAGAAATATGGTACAAATAACATTCTTGCTGTGGAGCAAGGAGATAGAATAGATGACCTGTTAAAGTCAGTGCTCTGTGATTTTCAGGACTAGAATTTAATTAAGAACATAATTGAAAGAAAAGACTGGTACGTTGTAATTGGTTCTTTTATAACAGACATTGCTTATAGTGTGATAATACAGAATGATAGACTGATAGAGAAATTGAGGTAGAGCTCTCTGAAGGTCACTTGGTCCAACTTCCTGCTCAAAGCAGGACTGACTCTCAAGCTACGTCAGGTTGCTCAATCCTTTTTCTCTACATTTAACATCTCTAGGGGTGTAGATTCCATAGCAACTAGTTTCAGTGTTTAACCACTCTCATTGCGATATTTTTCTTCATAGCTGGTATTTACCTTGTGGTAAAATTAGTCTGTTTAGCACATACCTGTAAGCGTCTGGCTCTATCTTGTCTATAACCAGCACAAAGAATCTGAAAACAGCAGTCAGATTTTCCCTGAAACGTTTGACTTTTATATAAAGTACTTCATATCCCAAGTAAGTGAGTGTTAATGATTACTCACTACATTTTGATTTCATTTTAATATGAAATTACAACTTATCCCAGGTGATTATTGACTGAGTTCATATAATTCTGAAAATTATGTGTCTTGCTAGACTTAAAGCAGTCTTCTGAAACTTATCCCTTTATGTCTGGAGAGGATTCCTGAGAGGTCTGGTGGGAACAAGTTGGCTTACAGGCAGGTAATTTTGTTGAATACTTGATAAACTATAAAAAGACCCCAAACTACAGTTGTTTATAACAGACACTCTTCCTGTTATTCTCCCCTGAGATCAGAAAACATTCAAATCATTCAAAACATCTGAGCCTTACTTCTGGTATTTTAAAACTGAACAGCTGTCAGGTGTGCTGTGTAGGGCAACCCTGACTTCAGGTCTGTTGTCAATGCTTGTTTGATAGAGAAGTTCTTTTATGAATATAGTTATAGTAACGAGATTGCTTTGTCTGCTACTTCAGCTTAACTTGTCCAAAGAACTTATGTCTGTTATGTTTAAAGACTTCTTGTTTAGGAGGAGATAAAAGCCTGATATACTGGGTTTTCACATTTGTTACAGACACTGATAGGTAGACACTTCTTAGTATTGTGAATTGAAATTAAAGGCAAACCCTATGAAACAGGAGAGAAGAATAAGAATAAATTATTTGTAAGTTGTTAGGAGGAAAAAAACCCAAAACAACAAACCCCAAGTCAAAGAAAAGGTCTAATTTTCATCTTAGTTGTTAATTATACTGTTATTGAATAAAAATAAATATTGATGTAAATGATGGACACATGACTGAAATCAGGACATTCAGAACACATTTTTACAAGTCATTGTGAATATTTAAATACCATTTTAATTTGAAAGAATAGAGGAATTACTTTTATATCTAGTAGCATTAGGTCTCCTCTCTGGTACTCTTCTTCCCCCTGCTGTATCTTCCACAGAGTGGTTGTGCTGTTTTGTTATCTCTCTTATTTTTTTTTTATTTCTTTTTTTTCCCCCCAAATAGTACTGTTTTCATTATCAAACCTTTTGCTTTTAATGGAGCTAATTTCATTAGCTATGGTTAAATTACTTATATCACTCGTTTGAAAGAGATGGTTTTGAAGTCATAAAAATGGCCTTAAAAATTATGTCCTGAAAGCCAGTATTGTATTGACTATGATGTGAATTCTCTTCTGTAGGCTGTATTGAAGACATTTAGGGAAAGACTCATTAGTTGATTCAATTAAAAGAATTAGAATGATTATTTATAATCGCAAAAGCTATTCCTGATAAAGAGTAAAATTGATGTAACTGTCAAATGCATTTGAACATTTTTCTATGTTCTTGGTGTAGTAAATAACAAATTCTATTAAACAGTTCTGAGAAAAGCAAATAAGCAAATACTAGAAAGTGTAGAGTGAAATATGTCCTCTAGAAACAGGGACTGAGTGGAATCTGCTGTCCATTCTTTATTTTCTAATCCATACCATTCCATACAGTGAGCAATGAGGAAAAATGGTAACTATTAGTTCAGGTCAGCAGGAAGACCTTTCAGTATCTCTAAAAAAAAAAATACTGTTCATGGGAGCTTTATAAGCAGTCCTCTACTGCTCAGCTTTTCTAAAGTCCTCCTGTTCTGAAATAAAAAGGACTAACTTGCTCACGTCTTTCTGCTCTGGAAACCTGTTGAAATTTGCCAGTTAATTTGGGTCCCTATGCTAATTCTCAGTTTCTGGGTACAGTATCATTATATAATAAAACCAGCTGTTCTTCTAGGTCTTTGAAAGACTCGTCCCCATCCTACAAGAATGTAATTCAGTTGAACATTCAGGACAAGCCTGTAGAAGATCTAGGAAAGAGAGAACATGGCATAAGAGAGAAACTTGGGTAGAATGTGATCATAGTGAGGTAGAAATGAAGATGATGAATACTTCTCAGAGTTAGGCAATATTTTTCATGTCCACTTCTGAAAATACAAAAAGAGTTAATATTATTTGCATTGTAGAGATGGAGAGAAAGTCTTTTTGTTGTTAAAAGTCAGGCTTACTATGCCATGAATATAATTTCAACTTTGAAATGTAATTTCAAAAAACATAGACTACTGCTTACAAATCCAGGTTTTCTTGGGTTTTTGTTGTTTTTTCCTGCTACTGTTTCTATTTCAGGAAAAAGTAGTAGATAATATCCCAGCAGAAGATAATATAATCTGATCTCCTGTAAAGATGTAAACAGATAGTAAAGCGGACACTCTGATCAGACTAATAAATGCTATATATAAATTTCATCCTTTTTCTGCTCAGTGTTTGTTGCATTTGAGTATAACTGTATTCATAGTATTAAAAAAGCTTTATTAAAAAGCTTTCAATGGTGAAAATGTTAAGCTTTACTCAAAGATATTCTCAGGAAGGGCCTTTCAACTGTAGTGGTTTATAGAAGCACGCATAACAAAGGAGAGAACTGAATCTGGATCATTAGTAGAACACAAAAAAACCTTACAACCCAAACTTGGAAAAAGAGCTATTAGAGATATTTTCTGAATAATATAAAATTAAAAGCAAATGCTTCGCCCTCAGGCATACCTGGCCTAGGTATCAGTGACTTGGTTTTATTCAGATGTATGGTATTGTAGACTTGGCTGCTTTTAGGAAAATAATAATCATTCCTGTAGCTCCTGGAGCAAAGGTGCTGAAAGCTGCCTAATTCTCAAGGTTGAGGCTGTTTTTTATGATCCTACTCTGTGTCTACCTATGTAAATACATGAGATTTCCCTCTTTCTATCAGCTTTGGAGCTGCAAAAATACAGTTTAAAGATGGAGTATTTGTCAGTTGACTGTGGGAGTGGGCCCTACAGTATCTAGTATTTGTATCTCATATGTAAGAAGTGAATTATATTTCTGAGAAAAAAGAGATACCCTACTGAGATCAAATACCAGATGAGACTCCATGTTTCATTTTGGTTTCATTTTGATATACTGCACAGTCGTCTTATCAAGCAAGTGTAACAGAGAAATAAATTTTGAGTAAATTATTTCCCTTTCTTCTCATCTGTTTATTTGTGATGATGATTTAATTTAATCAGAATGAAGTAGAATTTGCTTTAATTTTTGCGCAACATGCTGTGTTTCAAAGGCTACAATTTATTTCTCAAGATAGTTCCTACTAACTAGTTGCCACAGATCACAGGAACAATGCTTTTCTCTGACCTCACCTAACATCTGCATAAGAATCTCTATGTTCAAAGAAAGAATAAATAAATCTTTAAATCAAGAATTAACATGAAAAACTAATGACTTAGTAGAGCTGTAATCTAGATACCATGATTTGCAAAAGGTGAAAATAAACTTTATATTATTACAGTCTTACCGTCAGTTCTCCCTAAATTCTTTTACTTCAAAGAGATTTTTGTTTTTTACAAAGACAAACATCTTTGTCTGTGTAATATATACTGCACATTATTGCTGCATAAAATATAGTATGTGGTTCAAAATGTAGGACCCTTTGTATGAGGTCAGTCTCCAAAGACTGATTCAGCTTTGAACATTTTTGTATGGGGCGTGCGAACACAAAAGTGAAGGCAATTTAAGGCAAAATTAGGCTGCTATTTAGAAATAGTCTCTTGCTAATAGCTTAGTAAATCTTTTGTCTGACTTCAGAGCCAAAAGAGAGGTTTTAATACTTTGGGCAGGTTTTCATTTTACTTCCAAGCCTTTCCCTCCCCCAGAATTTCTATTGAACATGGGTAATAAAAAGTCTGTGTATAGGAATTCTAACAGTAGACTATCTAAAAAGTTTTTGTTTTTTTTTTTCATTCATAGATTTTTTTCTCTTATTTGGCCCTGTCATTACCCCAGGTCCCCTGTGGAAGATACTTCTATCAGGCTGTCTGTGGGCCCTGTACACTCCTATTATTATATTTGATGGTATCGGAGTAGTTGATACGGAGACACTTCAGAACCTTGAGGTTATTAAAATTAACAAGTAATATTATGCCCTGAGTAAAATGTTGCCTATTTTTTTTTTTTTAAATTTTGCTGAGTAATACAAGCTCCACACAGAGCAGTGAAGGTGCAGTTTCTAAGAGATCTTTTTGAAAATTATTTCTTTGACACCATGTACACACAAATATGCATTCAAATTTGCTTACAGTTTCACAGAGTTCCAAATCCGCCATCTTATTTCTGCTTTTTCTTTCATTTTCAAAAAAAAAAACAAAAAAACAAAAATCCCTAATAATCACTGCTTATTGTAGGGGCTTGAAGATGCAATGTATTGCAGATCCTGCAGGATTGCTCTTTTGTATATTAAAACATTCTATTAAGCAGTGCATTATATTGCTGTCTTCTCTGTAGAACTGTATTGCGGCAGCATGCTGATGCTCAAATTATAGGCTGGGTGTCCACTGTCTTAGAACTTGTACATACAAATAATATAAAGAGATCTCTGAATGTATTGCTTGCAACATCCCAAGAGACAAAATGGACGTAACACTATACAGGTGAAAAAATGGGTTGAGATAGGATATGGAAATAAAAGCTACCAAGGTTTATTGTACTTCTGCATGGAGGAAATGTAATGGGTGTTTTTCAGCCATGTCTTTTTACTTTCATGAACTTCATGAGTGCTTGACCTTGCTTTTATATTAAACATATCAGGCCACATATCCTTAGCATATTCTTTCGCATATAGAACTGCTGATATCACAAAATAAATTATGCAGAAATATTCCACAGCTTTCCTTTCCCCATTTTGCACCAAGTTCTTGAAAATAGATATTTTAGGTAGAATTGTACCCTATGGCTGTTTTCTGTTGAGGATATTTTGTCTGTCATGCTCTAAAATTGTAGACTTCTTTTACACATGAAATTTTCTGTTTCAACTTACCATTATCATTTTAATGGTATGAAAATAGGGCAATAAGTAGAAATGGGAACAAAAAACTGATTATGACATACACAAAGTGCATGAGAAAAATAATGATGATTGTAAAAACTGAATCATGGAAATTAATTATGCTTTTGGTTAATATTCTGAAAAATTACTAGGTAAAAATCCTGTTCTCTCACATTCTGTGAAAATGGTTAATTTCATGGGACAGGATGCTTTCTGTCTCTCTCAAAGTCATATCTTTCCAGAATGTTTGCATCATTCTTATTCCATTTATGTGACAATATCATATGGCCTTTTAATCTTTTTGGTGTTCCACATATGGTGTTAGTGCAGTTGAAGTTAGTCTTACTGTCCTTTTAATTTTGTAAAGAAAGCTAATGCAATACACACAGCACTTTATGTATTTGTCATGGTTGACCTTAGTTAAGTAAATATTAGTATTTTGCCTCAATAAGAGGGCTTATGATTGATCATCAGTCACTTTCAGGAACAATGCACAAACAAATGACAATTTACTCTGATACAAAGCGAGAATTACAAGTTTTTATCCTAAATCAAATGTTTGCAAGCTCAATTCAGCTTACTAGTAAAATGAGGTTAGGGCAGAATCTTTCAGTTTACAGAAAGTTGTCTTCCCTTAATCCTCTATTAACAGTTTTCTAACTTATTTTTTAGCATATTCCTTCTGCTTACCAAATTTGTTTCCTTATTTATGTATGTCTCAGTAATAGAAATAGTAACTGCTGTTCTGAAAAAATGAAAGTTGCAAAAAGTAAACAAGCACCTTCCTGTCTTCTAGTCCTCAACCATTATCAGTGAGCTATCAAATGTACAATAGCTTTTACTGTAGTAGCTTTTACTGTAAATACCTTCTTGGGGTTTGTATGGTACAGAAACCATTTATCATCCAATAATGCTGTATGATAAAATCCTAGTGGAATGTATGCATAATTAAACTGAATATGAAGAAATTATAAGTACTTCCTTTCTGATATTCAGTAGGTTAACATATTTATAATTAAACATATTCTTGAATTAAACACATTATTGAAAAAGCAAAATATTGAATAAGAACAATAGGTGTTATTTTATATAGCATGAGGCTTATTTTGGCCATAAATCCTCTCAGGCAATTACATCTTCAGTAAAACTTAATAACCCTCAGAAAAATACTCAAGAAATGCCGTTACTTTGGATAGTTCACAGTAAAATGGCAGTCAACTGTGCTTTATTCTTGTGCCTCACAAACATTCAGGGTTCTTCATCATAGTCTTCATTAAAGAAATGGGGTATGGATATGTAATCAGAAACATTATTTCAAGGTGGGATCAGAACATATTAGCAGCATTTGATCACTTTGAGATTGATGGATCAAAAACAGAATTTCACCACAATAAATCCTTTGCAATTTTTTCTCAAAACTGTTCCTTAATAAAGTTTCAGAATAAACATCTGCATTCACAACACATATATAAGAATAAATAACGCACACTGTGAGTCTTTAAATGCTTATTTTCCATTGATGTTATTGATATGCATTCTATATACAGACCTCCATGCATGTAACCATAGTCTAAAATGAATTAAAACCCTGTTTTGTTTAGCACAGTTGAAATAACCTGTTAAGTAACCCAAGAGTTAATTCTGTATTTCCACCTGAGAAATTGCATTGCCTCTTTCCTTTATAATGATAGATACCTGAAGTTATCAAAAAGGACAAAACACATAATCGTGGGTACAACAGAACTGGCATGTCATTAAACTGCTCCTCATCAGCTAATTTGGGAGCTGATTGAGTAAATGCTACAAAAATCTTTTTCCTCTCAAAGTAAGGGAAGTTAATTCTATATCTACTGCTCATGGACTCATGACTAATTGGAATAGGCAATAGTGGTCAGGTGTACTGTCTTACAGAGCCTACTGAGATAATAAGCAGCTTTTTTATTGTCATTTTCAAGCCATGCCAATCTCCCTCTCTGCAGTACTTCCTCATCTCTGTCAGTATGTAGATGTTTTGCCTGTTAAGTGCCTGTCCAGCTAGCTGTAGGTTTTCTGTTTACTCTCACATGAGAATTTCCCCAGTATGGTAGTAAGATTTTGGGGATACTTGAGATTGCAGTTTTCTTTCTTCAGATATTAACTATTACTATAGCTGCACTCATGTGTATTGATTTTACACATTCAGAATTATCACCAAAATCAGTGGGAGCTTAGAGTACTTAAAGGCTATGTTATAAACTAGGGATATAAAAAGGCTCATATTTTAAATCTGAGGGTAAAAATACAATTACTATTACTGTGCTTTAATTTAAAAAAAGGGAATCACACAGATCAGTACTTCCTTAAAACATTCATGAGAACAATTAAAGGAAATACATTAGCATTTTCTATCTGAAAAAAAACCCCACAATTCTTTTTGTTTAGAGACCTCAGAAATATATGTAAGGTTTTTTGTTTTGTTTTGTTTTGTTTTCCCAGGAAGACTAAAAAACATGTACAATTTCTTATTTATTTCTTAAGGTCCATGTGGCTATAAGCTATGTCTGGTTTACATACTTCTAGCAATAAAGATTTTCACAATAGGAAGATTTTTTTCCATAGCTTTTAAACACTTTGATGACCCAAAGCAATATGCAAAAAGCATGAAATTTTCTAATTACTAGGAAGTAGTTTTATTTAGAGGGGACTCCCAACTACACAGCGAAGGCAAATCTTCTACAGTGTATTTTGAACAATTTTCAGCAGATCAAGGATAAGTATTCATTTAAAGTAGTCATAATATTCTGAAATTTACCATTGAAACCAGTTTGCTTATCAGGTCTTTTGAGGTGTGATGTAAAGAATGCCATTGTGGACTAACAGGACATTTCCAGTGATAAGAGAGACTGAGTGTCCATACTTTCAGGACTGCCCTTGCACTTATTTGAACAGCTGTTTGTGTTAAAAATATATTAAAAGTAATGGAGTCAAGAGTGGAAACTGATCTTCCATTGCAGGCAATAGACATTTTCTGTCTTTTTTTGTTTGGTTGGTTGGTTTGTTTTGTTTTTTGTTTTTGTTTTGGGTTTTGTTTGTTTGTTTGTGGGGTTTTTTTTTGTGTTTTTTCCCCCTTGTCAGTAGAGCCGTTTATAAGACAACTGTTTTCTGAAGTGGGGCACAAGAGGATTGCAGATGGTGCTCCTTGTGTTAGAAGTGTCTAAAGCACAGAGAGTAAGATTCTGAACCAGTGCACTGCATGGAAGCACTGACGTTTCTGCACCCTAGGCTAATACAAAGAGGAATTGTCTTATAACCATATTTTAAAGAAAGCAGTGTTATGGTTTTCTTTTTTTTGGAAAGAATGGTGAACCCCAACTTTTAAAACTGTCTTAGCTAGCTTTTAAACAGATCCAGTAGATAAAGCTTCTTCAAGGAGTTTTGATGAAAGGACACCATGTTTATGGACTCAGAAATCTGTGGGGTTTTTAAGTAAGATACAGATGGAATTGGGTGTTGCATACTGATGGTTCCAGAGCAGGGTGTTCAGGATCATATCAAAACTGGATGTCAAACTTTACACATCTGCGCCATATGACGTACCTAGGACCTCTCATGTATTTGGCATTTCAGGCTCAGATATAATTTGTGACAGATGCTCTTCCTCCTGAGCTGCAAACAGTGCATTTTTTTTCCTTCTGTGATTGTCTTCCACAGGAAAGTGGTCTCTGTTCATATTTTGATTAGAAGTAGTCTGGGAGCAAGAAGCATGACCATATGGGAAAATCCACAGGTCTCCATTTAAGAATACAATTTCTTCTATACAAAACTGTTTCCTGTATGCATGTATTTGATTTGGGCAGCAGCAGAACAAGGTGATAGTATTGGAAGTGAGGCATTAGATGAGAAAAGAGAATCAAATTGTCTTCCCTTTGATTTTGATCTATCCTGCTAAATGTAAATTTGTCATATAAAAATAACTGTAGCTGGAGCTGAAAAAAGTTCTTTTACATGTCCCCTGCCTCCCTTCTGCCCATAATATTCTGCACTAGTAGTTGAAACCAGGGATTATCCATTGATAGGAACACCAATTAGTGTATTGATGTCCTAGAGTTCCTGGTATTGTTTTGTTTCTTTATTATTTTTTTAATTTTTATTTTTGTTTTTTAAATAAAATAGCTCACCCCAGAAAGAAAAACAATATAGTACAGAGAACTAAAGGCAGACTGAAATTGCTGAACAAGTGAAGAGGAAATCTCATGTTTCACCTCAAAAACTTTGTTAAAGAAGCTTCAAAAGAAGTTTCATTTTCTGTGAGAAGAAAATTAATGACCCCATGTAGTCCTTCTTTCTAGTAAGGAAAGCAGGATCAGATGAGGGATACATGTATTACTATTACTATGTTGACAGGCTTTTTCATTTAAAATACATATAAATAACAAACATTTAAATACTCAAATTAGTTTGGAGTGAGATGTTTAAATAAAGTCATGCAGTGACAAACTGGTGAGCATTATGTTACTGTGGGCTACAGACCCTGTCTTAATCAAATTATTTTATCCTGAGGCCAGCTATAACTTTTGCAGGAAAGCAATTTAAGAATACAGTTTGATTTTTTGAGAGTTCAGAACACTTTCATATCACTAGAGAATAGGATTGTATATCTTGTCTGAAAATTTGTGCTGCCTGATGCTAAGAATTAATGTATCTTATTTTTTCTTTATTATGACTTGAAAAATTGGGGATTATTTCTAGTTCTGTCAGATGTCTATAAAAAGCGAACAAATAATGCAATTTGGGAAAGAAAAGTACTAGTCATAACATCTAACCAGGAGTGTGCTCATTTTTACATTAAAAAGTGATTTATTTTTGTAAGGGTTGTCACAGAAGTCACTAAACTTCTTTGCATGGCTTTTTAGTAAAGAGATTGTAATCAGTTCCACTTTATTAAAAATGGAAGTTTGAATTTAATTACTGTGATGTATTAAAAACTGAAATAAATGAGTAGCTATGTATAACTATACATATTCTCTGTGAGTAAATGGATCTATAAATATGTTTAAGCACCTTCTAATTATTTAAAAATAGAAATTACAAATATTCCTTTTCCTTCCTACGGTATAAGGGTAATAATTGATTAGTCTACAGGTTAGCTGCACATGTTCCTTAGAGAAGACTTTGGCAAGAGATTAAAGTGCTTGAACTGAAGTGTCTGTATGTTAACGTCTACATGTGGATGGTTGTCTAAGCTCTCATTAGGTCAATACAATTCGAGCCAATACACTAAATTGAGCCTAGAAATCCATTTAGGTCTTCGGTCAGCCAGTAGCACTGCAATTCAGTTGCTTAAACCTATCCTGGGATATTTGAGAATGGAATTGTCGCATATATTAAAAGACCAATTAAAAGTCCTGCCTTTTGGAGCAAGAGGTGAATTAACCGAGTGATGCAGCTATGCTGCCTGTATACACGTATAATTTACGTGTTTTGGTTTCCTCTTGGTAGTCCTTCCAGTGTTGAGACTGAATTAATTAGTTCAGTTGCTTAAATATAGGTGTCCAGAGCCATACGAAATGTCCTAGGTATATGAACAACTCCAACATATGCTTAGCAGACCTGGCTCATAGAACATAAAGGCCTAGATACTGTCAACTGAGTCATGACCTGTGTGCCCCTAAGAGCTTCAAAATTAAATGTCTGTGTATAGTTCCTCATCCACAATTCTCTTGCTCGAGGACTAAAAATAACTAAAAGTACTTGCAAAATAGGTATGAATGAAACCACATTCCTTTGCTAGTTTATCTGTAAATATGATTAGAGAAGGAAAAAGCTACTAAAATATATTTTTTTTTATTCAGAGCAATAGAACATAGGCTGTTGTAAGAACAAGGAAAGAGTCTTAGTTGCAGGACATTTTGCTATTGCAAATCTCAGTACTTTTCTGTTACTTCATAGTGCAGACCTAGCAGAAGTACATGGAGGGATTTTGGATACTGCAACTTCTCTATGAATACTATTTGTGTGAGTCTTGCCATAAAGGGAGCTGGTTGTTCCTTTTTTTTTTTTTTTTTCCTGAAGCATGAAGGAAGAATGCTTTGCAGTTATTTGCTAACAGAAGCATTCCTCAGTTTCAAAATTAGGTAAATGAGTATTCTTCGATTCATTAACAGTTTGGTCATGTTTGTGCTCAGTTTCTTAAGCATTTCGCTGTTGTGAAATAACAAAACCTAGCGAAATCAGAGGCTGACAAACTGTTACTATCTCTCTTCTCAATTTCCTCTGCTAGATTCAAATACCACTATGCAATCAAAATAAAAGGAGGCTGCTTGATATATGTGGAACGGCTTATGCAATCTGTCTTAATGTTTAGTATCTCAGTGCCTGCTAAAGTATCTTGATTAATTGATCCTATTTTTACATATAAATAATGTTTGTCTGCTGCTTGAAATTGTCTGATCAGTAAGCTTCTGTCACTTTCCAAAGTTCAACAAATAGATGGATTCAGCAGTGCATTTCATGATAAATTCAGTATCTTTGGTTACATCTTTCGCCCACTGTCTTTCTTGAGTGATTGGAATTTTTAAAAGCAATGCTAAGTCCCAGTTATTCATCCATGAATATTAATAGTTAATATTTAGGATACAGTGTCATTAATTTGTGATTTCAAAGCTAATTCATTAAAATAATTTTTGGGGGATAAGATACCACCTCTTGGATTTTGAGCTGGACAGTGGAAACCATTTCAGAGAAAAGACAAACACTAATTTCAGTAATAACTTGCAAATTTTCTGACTACTGTCTATTTTATAGTTTATTATGATCTTCCGGTAAACAGTAGAAAAGCTACGCTAAGGATTTTCATGGCTGTATATTATCAGACTTGAGTTTCATCTGTAAGCAGTCATTTGTCTGTTTGCAGACTGTGTGCAAAGACTTTGTATATTCTGTGACCGTTCTTGCTTTCTTCAGGGTATCACCCTGCACAATGGCATACGATACTTAACTTACTTGGACCATAAAGGATTACTCTTTGTGAACTAGGCTTAGCCTGACAAACAGTGAACTGAGCTGTCTTGTATACATTCTGTGATGAGCAATTTATGTAACAGGATATTTTTAACTAGGAGTGAAATAGGTGTCTGTGTAAGCAGGATGGAACAAAGGGCTTCAGCCTTGGCACTACTGAAGCAAACTCTGGTAAAACACTGATGTTATTTATGAGTTACAAGAAATTATTTAAATACATATATATATATATATGAGGCTTTTCCAGTAAATTTAATGAACATGTATGTATTACCGTCATATAATGCCTGCTTTTGAGAATGCCAGGCAGACACGTTTGGTGGTGCTGCAATAAAGAATGCCTGCATTCTAAGATTTCAAGGCAAGTCTTACAGAGAGTTTTATTTGATGACTTTTAGGGTATCATACGTAGGACACAGTTACCCATATTTCTGATTTCTTGAAGAGCTGTATTACATTTTAAGTTCTTAAAGAGTTGTATGTTTTGTGCTGCTCTGCATGTCACCTGGGGTATCTGCTCATCTGAGTACTACAGTTCCCGCTGTGCAATTTAAGCAGATCACAAATTGCTGGATTTACTATAATCCTGTAGGAAACACAAGTATAGTTTCTTTTTCCTTCTCTTCCCTCCCTCTGTCCCATGTTTGTGAGTATGAAACACAGTTAAATTCAAAAGCAAACGGCCATCTAGGTGGAGGTATGTGGCTGGTAGAACTGTTGTAGAAGATAGGTAGGAATCAGCACTGAGGCTATTTTTATTTTGTCTTGCTGTCATTATCTTGGCCACAACTGAGCACTTGTGCACCTCTGTGGTGGCTTGAACTTGGTTGGATGTGAGAGCTGCTCTTTCACCACCCTCTTATGCCCCCCAACAGGCCAAGGGGGAAAAATAAGATTAGAAAATTCATGGGTCGAGATATAGACAGAGAGATCACTTACTGGTTACTATTACAGGCAAAACAGACCCACCTTGGAATATTGATTTACTTTATTGCCGATGAGAACAGGATGGCAAAAAACAAAGACAAAAACTTCTTCCCAGGCTCAACCTTGCTCCTTCATTCCTGACTCCTCTGCTGTCCTCCCCCCAGCCTTGAGTGGTGCAGGGAAATGTGGAATGAAGGTTGTGGTCAGTTTTTATCAACTCCTCTCTGACACTCCTTTCACTTTGCATTTCGCCCCAGCTCCATAGTGGTTCCTTTTCCGTGAGCTGCAGTTGTTCAGGATAAATCTACTTTTGTATGAAGTTTTGTGTTTTGCCCTTTACTAAGTACACTTCCCCCGAGGCACCACCCTCACCTGGGCTGTGGGGTTGCCTCAGCCAAGCCCGGCAGTGGGTGGGTTGGATCCAGCTGTGCCCAGCATGGGGCAGCTCCAGTCTCTCCTCATTGCGGCCCTCACAGCCCCCGCTGCCAGCACCTGTGAACCTGCACCCGGTGCATCACCTCTTACTTAAAAACTAGTTAAAGACTGTTGGATATGTGATGAAATGGTGTCATTTGATTTCCCACATGGAGCAGCTATTTACACAGAAGATTTCTCACATAATGAAAAGATAAGGAAAAAGGTATCAGCCAGATGCTAAAAGTACAGAGTTTTAAAATAGTTGGGTTTGGTTGTTTAAGATAGAACATTAATTAAATAGTTTGATGAAGTAAATTTTTTATTGCAGCCAGGTAGCTAATTATTTCCAGAGCACTATATGTCGCATTTTGTGTTCCATCTGTTTCTTGCATTAGGTAGATGGTGGTTGTCAGAATTGTTGTTGGGTTTAAGCAACTTAAACTCCTTAAAAATAATTAGCATTTGATACCAAATGGACCAGTCCACAATTTCTGTGCACTGACTGTACAATAGGAACCTGGGAAGAATTTTCCCTTGAGAATGATTTTCAATAAAGAAGGAAATAACAAAGTCAGAATGTCTTAAAGTCAACAATATACCCATAGAAACAATTTGTAACTATAGATAGAATAGGTTAACAGGAAAACAATATCAGGATTATATAAGAATTTCTTTACATGTTCAAATGCATAAGCTTACATCCATTTTGCCTTCTGCATTGTCTAGCAGAACGCAACAGTACTGATGTTAGTCCCCTGCAGAGTACAACTGAATGATAGCATTGCTAAAGCAGAGATATTAGTCAATGTCTTTAAACAAGTGCATTGTATCAGCAATTGGGAGGGAAGCCTCTGAGTTGTGCTGTGTGTTGATGAGGTTGGAGTGATTGAACCACTGTTTCTATTATTCCTAATCCTTTTTCCTTCATTTCTCCTGCTGCCCCAGAAGAGGATATTATAAAAGGTTGGGAGACCCCAAATGGCCATTTTTCCTTTCATCCTGAACAGCATCTTCCAACTGTTTTAGGTGTATTGGTGTGGTGGAGGGGGTAATGGCTACTTTGTCACTTCAGAGCTCTTGGGAGAGAAAGGGATGGCCTTTCCTTAGAGTTTACAGAATGTCCTATAGTCTCAGCAGTACTTCCCGATTGTTCAGGGAAGTGGATTGAAAATAAGCAGGTGTTGTACTTCTTGCATCAACTCCAACAAAGCTGGATGTGACTATGTTTTGGACTAGCTGACATATGGTATAATTGGGTCAGGGTCAGTTTCTTCCTTTTTTCCCCATGTTCTGCTGCAGAAGTTTTGAGGAAAAAGCCGTGGCTACCAAGGGTATCTCTGTCCCTGGGAAACAAGCTGACTGTTGTCATCATGCGCTCCCCACTCCTTCCCCTTTTGCAGGAAAGAGGAAGGTATCAAGTTAAGTGGTCTGTAGGCACAACGGAAAAACTCCTGGTATGGTCTAGTATAGTGGATAGGGGGTTTAGGCATTCCTGTGTTTTAATCACAGTTCTCAATCTTTTGCAGTCCTGAATTTATTTCCTTTAATGTCATTGCTACTTGTTTATATAACTCAAAATACATTTGCAGTATTTCCCACTAAATATTCCTATTGAATTTGTTGCTGGTTCTTCACATTTGAAAATGAGTTTATAAAAAAGTATTTATGCTTGTGACTACAATGTCTCTATCAAACATGAGCCTTTTAAAAAATCTGGGGTTTTTTTTGTTTTTTGGGTTTTTTTTTTTGATACCTGCTCAGTGCACTGAAATTGCAATCTAGAATCCATGTCAGTTCACTTCATCAGTAGCATGATCACTAGCTGAAAAAAAGCTCTTAGTACAAATTCTGCAGTTAGCTGGCCAGTAGATTGCTATAGATCATCTCTATTTGACCCCACAAATTTAATTTAACAAACTCTGCTGCAACTACACAGGAAGCATACATTAGCTTGCATCCTTTTCAGGAAGGATTGTCTTTTCTGAGATGAAAGGTTATTCCAAATGGGAACCACAAGAGCCACATCCTGAGTTAGGAGCTACTGACAACTAGTTAAGTGGGAAACACTGTGGGAGAGGAATCATTTAAAATAGGCTTCCCTGGTGAGTTGGCTGCTGTGCTTAGCACAGCCAAAAGCAAGCTCCGTGTTTCCCATCACAAACTTACTCCTTCTGCTGAGTGTGAGTGCTTTAGCACTTTCTGTCCTTTTCCTGTTTGATCATTATCATCTCAGTTTGGCTACTCTTCCAAGATACAGGTGACTCATTTAGTTTTTTACCATGGGGAAATGAGACTCATGGTCCCCTTATTTGGCAGTGTGAATCAGCCCACAAAATGTAGGGGTTGAGTTCTTCTCATAAACCACAGACTACTCAGAGACAGGTTAAGTACTTACTGCTAAAAACATTCACTTCAGTAAGGAGAAGACCTGGAGATTCTACCTAGAAAATATGTGAATTACACTTATATATAAAATAAATTTAACAATTTCAAAATACATCTTATAAACATATTTTTATGTAAAAAAATCTACAAACATAGATCTGGAATATATTAAAAAAAACTTTTTAAAATTTTAATATTGTCTTTGTCACATTGTCACATGACCTCACAACATCTTCAGAAAGCTTTCTAACTAATTGAATAGTCTTTCATACTATTTCAATTTTTTGCTGACATAGCTAGTCCTATCTATTACTCTGAGGACTCTTAAAATTTTGGTATGTTCATCAGTTACAGACATTTTCTCATCTAAAACCACTCACTTGTATGGAATTTTCATTTTGCTCGTGTATGTCTTATCTCCAGGTTGATGTGCCATCTTTTTCATTGGATGTCCCTATTTGCTTTACTTTAGTGCTTCAGTTTTGAATCACAGTTCTTCTTCCTTTTTTAATCAACAATGAGAAAACCATATCCATATATAAAATTATCTATGATAAACTTAATGCTTATGCAGCCCCAGTTTTCAGAAACTATCAATTTAAAGCTTAGTAGTGGTTCTCATTTCTTTTTCTTCAGCCCTAAAGATCAGCACGCTATCTTCTAACTGCTTCTGTTTGGCTTTTTCCAAACCTAGCAAGAGTATCATATAGATATTTGTTTCTTTATCTTTATTGGCTCCTTTTCACTGAATAACATTTCGTTCCTTTTCATTGAATAATGCTTGTCAGAGGTTAACATAGCTCATTGAGCACTAGGGAAAGTGCTGAATGTTTGACTAAACCTCATACTTTGCACATTTTAATAGTTATTACAAAAATGTGTGTAACATTATAGTGAGAGTTACCTTGTAAAATTGTACTGTATGTGGGTGTATTCAACTGGTAACTTCAGTAAAACAGAAATAGCATTTTTTTTTTTACTTAGTTGTTTGTTACACATGAGAAGAATCTAGGCGCAGAGGTGAAATTGACAGGACACAAAAGTGTGTGGCTTCTCAGACATTCTAAATCTGAGTTGCAACATTGAGAGTGTGTCTGCGTTTTTTCCTTCATTTTTATTAATGCTGGTGTGTGTTTCCTTCCAATGGGATAATTTTGCTGTAAAAGGAGTTATTCCCCAGAATTTTTCATGTGTGGGTGACATGGTATTTCTCCTGGGTTAAATGTTTAATACAAAGTAATGGTAAGGGAAATATGTTTGTAATTATAGTAAAATGCATTATTTGTAGCATCATTTCTACAAGAAATATAGCATACTGTAATGCTGCATTTCTAATACAAATGGAAAAACAAATGTAAGCATAATTTGTATTACCATAATGAT
The DNA here is from genome assembly GCA_026283785.1 of Coracopsis vasa. NCBI lineage: Eukaryota > Metazoa > Chordata > Aves > Psittaciformes > Psittacidae > Coracopsis > Coracopsis vasa. The sequence continues at coordinate 27,729 of JANHGB010011397.1, read as the reverse complement.
TTAGCCATTTTGTTAACACATTGTAATTTCAAGTTCCATAAATACAGTGCTGTACATTAAATTGTACTCCTGCATATGCAGAATAATTTTCATTATAACCTGATAAAATAAATACCAAATCATTACATTGTTCTATTCCTTTCTATACATAGGCTACATGGATTTTCACTGAACTAACCTTGTCATTTAGTTAAATTGCTTTGAAAGCACCACTATATTATTTGGATTTTTTTGACATATTATATGTATTAAACATATATGTCTGCCTTTCAAAAATTACTTTTGCTTATTTGCTTTTTAAATAAATAGGAGACAGACGAGAAAGAAATAAATAGAAAATTACATATACAGGTCTACTCATTTATTTACAATTCTAAATTTTTCATACACAAAAAAGCAAGCTCAAATTTTGAATATCAGATAGTTAAAATGTTTCTTCATACTCGGTTTAGGAACCTGAATATGGCTTTGAGCTTACCATCAGGGTAAGAGTAAACAATTAAGATTATGAATACAAGATTGTTATTTCTGGAAATGTAAAAAAAATAATAGGGTTTCAGCTCTTGGTACATCAAAATTTAGGACCTTTGAATGATTTTATAGACACAAAACTTACATGACATAATGAAGCATTGGATATTATGTCACAACATGTTTGAAAAAAAGTGGTATGCAGGACAACTGAGATTTATGGTGAAGACTGGAATTTCATTTTAGCAGGTTATATAGTTAAATCCTAAATAAGATTTATCACAAGGACCATGTTCCACAGTTACTGTTCCACTAACTGTGAATCAAAACAAACACAACCAAGATTACCTTTGATAGTTCTAAAGGCATGGAAGCTTTAGTTACACATAGCTATATTATACTATAGGGTTTTTTTATGTATATATATACACAGACTCTATTTATTGTTGCATAGTTATACATAATATCTCAATTTTTTGTTATACATAATATCTCAGTTCTTACTGAAAATATACAATACTGAATGCATTTGTATATATATATATAAGTATACTTTATATACATAATATTCAATTATTACTGAAAATATTCAGTACTGAAAATAACCATGAAAGGTCTGAGATAGCAATTGATTTTATGAGGCCATGCATTGAACAACTGATTAGTGAGCACTGCTTTTTTGGAAATAAATATGGAAAGAATTTAAATATGGAAATACTTGGAAATAAATATGGAAAGAATTAGAAAAACACCAAACTCTTTTCTTCAGGTGTTGGAGCTGCTGTTGCAATGTTCCAGATTATTTGTAATGCTGGCAATTTTATAATCTTCAGTAAGTTTTTAAGAGTTACTAGAGTCTCTTGCACAGTCTGCAAATATCTAATTCAAACTCCATTATGGAGGAAATTGTTCTGTGGCAAAACACAAAGACCCATTGATTGAACTACTTTCTTTTAGATTGATCTGTCCATAAGGACATCACCAAAAAGAATTAAATCTGTTTTATGTGAAAAGCACCATGCACATACATCACCATTCTGCATTCTTCCACTTGTTGTCTGAAAGGGTTGGTTGGTAATAGTTAAGGTGCTTTATCATTATCCTTAGCACCTGGGAAATGGTCTAGTGTAAATTCAATCTCAGTGAATTATTAAAGGTGTTTTAGGATTTGTGAACTTGATAATGGCATTTTGTGAGTGTTCATTACCACCACAACTTTATATTACTATAGAAACTGACTTAAGAGACTGGTAGCCTGTTAACAGCTTTGGGATGTAATTTACAATCACGAAAGATAACAAATCCACACTTTACTGATGTGTCAGCAGTTTTTTTTAAAATGTGCTTAAAGAAGCTAATTAAACTTCATAAGGTCTCTTGTAGCATTGTAATCTTTCACAGGTTTTAATCTAATGAACCACTGAAATTATATACTGCTGTAGAATAAAGTTTGAACTGCTTGATCTTACTTAAATTAGAAATCTAGTTGTTTCTTGGAAGAAATATCTGTAATAACCTGACTCAAGCAGTGCCAAATTTGAGTTTTAGCAGTACTTGTGAGTTTTAGCTTTACAGTGAGTTAAACAAAATTCTAACTTGCATTACGTTTAGTTGATCTATAGGTAATTTATTCAGAAAATGCTGGCAAGACTGGAAAACAAAAAAAAAGAAAAAAAAAAGAGAAAATCAGGTAGCCATGTTATAGTAGGGAAGAAACTGTTCAGTGGTAGGGGAGACAACAGTTCCTGTAGCAAGATAGGACATTAATACAGTAATGTCAGGCAAATGGAGTTTAGGTGGACTGGTAGGGTATTGTGTGGTGTCTGCTAAAGTTAAGCTACTATCATTACCTTTCACAGAAACTTGAAACTTCACTGTGAAGAAAATTGAGTACAAAAAAGGAGGATCAAGTACTTTGGTAGCATTTCAGGACTTCATTTTGGTGTTCTGAAATTTAACTGAGAGAAAGAATAAATCCTTCTCTCTTTAGATGTCACTTAAGGCACTTAAGTCACTGAACACCTGTTGAAACACTGTGATGCACCCAGAACAGGCACAAGCAGTGTCTGACAATGTGCTTCCTGTCAGTTGGCTTCTTGTTCTTGCAGTGTACTGGCAGGTAGAGTGAATAGATGATTTAGAATCATTGCTAACTCATGCTCTAGATATTTAAGATACTGCCACCTTCTTTTAAAAAAAAAAAAAAAATGCTGTAGACTTCTCTGAATAAATCTGTTTACAAATTCATTCATTCCAACCCAGGATTTTTGTGACCGACTTTCCTTAGATTTCCTGCTCTTACCTACATGTGTTAAGAGTATAATTATATTTGAAGCTATAGCTTGTTTTTTTTAAATTGTATATTATTCTTGATAACCAAATCTTGTTTAGGCAAGTTAAATGCCTCAGCAGATGTCTTGTGCGTTTATGGTAGTTCCTTTAGTCTTACTTTCTGTCAAGACATACAAAGCTATTTCTCCTTGCGTTATTTTGCCTACTAAGAATTTCACAAGGTCTTATTAGAATTGTGAGGGTTCGGGGTTTTTTTCATAAACTATATATTTTTTTCAAGCTGGGAAGTCTCTTGTTGTTGTTTTTATTTCATGTTAGAAGGTTTGGTGGTCTGTCTGTCTAAAGGAATACTCATGATACAGAAAAAGCAGAAACAGCCAAGAAAATGTATCCATGTTTGACAGTGATGCTTACATCGAATGATTGAAAGCTAGCTGCTTTTATTTTGGCATGTCAGGTTTCTGTGATGTTTTGTGAAATGTGCCACACTGAATCCTAATAAAATCTAGCAATTTCTTTCATGAAAATCTATGGTGAATTGATGTTTACATTCAGATTTCCTTCAAGATAACTATTCTTATAGCAAAAACATTTTCAATAAGTAGTCTTCAGAGTCAGATTCTAGTTCTTTGTTACTTTAACTTATGATAGTATTGCAAAGGGTACTCCCAAATATAAATAAGTATAACCTATCAGTTGTTCCTAATGCATGAGTCGTCAATCTTTGCTATTTTTCCACTGTTCTGGAGGCCTTTTATGGTTCTGTATTTGTCAAAATATATTTTTTTAATAGAAAATAGCTGTGTTTTTATATGCATGTTCAGCACAGTCCTCAAGTAGGTTAGCCTTTTAGTCTACAGCTTTCTATAGTTTTAGAATTGATCTTCAATTTCATTGTTGTAGCTGTCTATTGGTATATATCTATGCAATTGCCATTCACAGGTGTTAAAGCCTATCTTAAAGCACACGGCTCTTAATGAACAATAATCTTTCATTGTTTCAAAAGTCATAATTGGTGCTGCCATCTCTGAGTCGTTACTGGTTTGTGTTCCTGAATATTTTATGTACATCTTGTTTTAAGCTGTTTTTTGTCAGCTCCTGGCTATCAATATTCACATACTCAGAGGGTTTTAAGTTTTTAATTGTTGCGTTCTTTGATCACTGCTCTAGCTTTTGTCTTTGCATGTGCTACTGTAATGTTCCATCTTTGTAGGTTGTTGTTATGTCCCTAGCCACGTCAAGTTGCATTCCTTCATGCAGAGCAGAAAAAATTGCAAGAACTGCATAAGGTTTTTTTTTTCCTTTCCCAGTTTTTCAGTATAAGACACCTGTGTGTTTTTATGGGATTTGTTGTTGTTGTTGTTGTTGTTTGGCTGTTTTTCATGCCTTCCTAACTGTCTTCTACGATTCTTAAAAGCAATCTTAGACATGTTGCAACTCTCCTTTTGTTGCCAGATATTGTTCTTTATCTGTAATAGATACCATATGCCACAAAATGTACCACATACAATTTGATCACAATTTCTGCTGCAGTAGCAATCAAAAAGACAGAAATTGGAATGTTGGTTTTTGTGGTGAAATCTGTTTCATGGGGCAGGCAGGTTTCTCTCATCCTGAGCTCAACCACAGCCTAGTGCACTGCATGGCAGTAATATGTGTCAAAAGTGACTTCAGTATTTAAAGAAAATGAAAAATACCACATTTTGTCTGTGAAAACAATTCAGAATTTTTCTTTCTTCTCTCTGTGCTGGTGGGTGGTGGAGCTTTTGCAGGTGAAGGGAAAATTTCCCAGGGAAGGAATAAATGAGAAGTAAATCAGAAAAGTTCATGATAGTATTATACCCAATATGTAAAGTAATTACTTTAACAAGCTCATTAGCTTTAGTGGAGTGTCCAACTATTCCCTTGTCTCCTTTACTGACCTGCCTATTGAAGCTTTCTGTAAACTTAGCGCTCTATTTGCATAGCTGCCAATAATTTGAGGCTGCTATTGTTGGTTAAACCAGAGTCTGAACCTGGTTTAATTGCTAGGAATTGCAATGAAATGTTCAGGTTGGCAGGGAGTAAAGAAGGGTATATAATTGACAGTTTGTTCCTGCTGTGAAGAAGTAAGGAAATATGTGAAACTACACTGATGAAAATGAGGTGTTTGGTGAAGAATGGACAATGAGGGGCAATAGAAAGGTAGAAGATTTCAGTAGTAAGGGAAAAAATGACAGTAACATGTAGTAATGTACTTTTGCACACTGCTGGGACTTTTAAAAAGGTCTGTAGATGTTACTTAATCAAAATGTATTGACAGTTAGGAGTTAGGAAACCCAGGACTCCTTTGAAAAAAATATTCTTTTTGTGGAAAAGATAGCAGTGCTTTTATAGAGTCAAACTTTGGATTGAAAGTGAACCAATAACACATAAACTTAAAATTCTTGAGTATGCAGTGAATGTAGCCAGGTTCAGAGTGAAGGATATAACTACACAAAAGATCTTCTGTATCTTGATTGTTCAAAAATTGCATCTGAAATCATTTACCTTGGGTCAAGAAGTAACAGTCCTATGTTCCTCCAATGAAGAAAGAAAAAAACCTCTTGCACAGAGTGTACTAAACACCAACCATATACTATAAAATCTGGTTTTAATCCTATGTCAGACTCTTCTACAGGATAAATATAATTTTTAGAATTCTGCATTTTTTCTTAGAATTAGTTGGGGTTTTGTGTTGTATAAGGAAAGTAAGTTGGCTGAGTGTAGTATGTCAAATGTAGGCAGTAAATCTGATAAAGATGTATGGAAACCTTCAAAATACATGAGAAACTGATAGAACAGTAAATTACTTATCATGTCAGCAATTAAAAATAGCAGGCTTGCTATCTAGCTAAGCTGTTCAGTGTGCTCCCTTGAAAGATTTTGCCTCTTGGCTAAATTAAAAATACCTGAGTTATGGTGTTCATTGTTGCTAATACTTTATTTCTCGCCAGAAGACATCTGGCTGCTAGAAAGAGATAAGCAAAATTTTTCTGCTTTCACTTGGAGCCCTAAAATATCCACTGAAAGAGCTTGGGAGCAGGCTTGATTTGGGCAGTATTGCTTATTGAACTCCATGCTTACTTAGCATGGATCAAGACTGGTTAACTAAGTGAACAGGAATACATTTGGTTAAATTAAAAAACAAAAAGTATTAATGCTAAAGAACATACAAACAACCTCCTGGTGGAAGTGTTGTTGCTGTGTAGTTTTACAGAGACAAGAATCTAGTTCATGATAGCTGTGTCATTTAGCAGTAAGGAAATCAAGTAAATTCTGTGCTCAAATTTCAAAATAAATAGACATTCACCTGGTTTCCAGAATATGAATTATTATAAACAGCTATTATGTGGTTGCACTCTGAGAGCTATTTGGTGGAAGAAATTTTTTCTCTCCCCACCCCACTATTCACTCAATAGTTCAAATTGTTCAAGAGAACCAATATCACAGATTGTTTTAAATTCTCATTAGCAATAGACCGCCTGTAAATAATGCTATTTTAGTTGCGTCTGTAATCAGACTGCCCCGTGGCATCTCTGGAAAATGTCTCTTGTGATGGTCTGGGTTTCTCCCTCTCCCACCTTTCCTCCTCCCAAACATCTCTGGCCTTTTTATTTTTCTATGGCCATATTTGCTGGGGTTTGTCATTTGCAAATACAGCAAATATAAAATTTAGAAGGGGCATACTACAAACCCAGAATGCATCTGTTGCCTGATATTCTATAAGACCTTGCATTAACAGGCTATGTACAATGAAGTTTGTCTTGGGGAAGCTTTTTGGTTCTGATATAAATATGTATTATTTGAGCAAATACTTGCCCTATTGCTTATTTTGTCTTCCGTGACATTTGAGAGAGATTTTTCCCCGCTGAAGCAACAGATACCACTTTTCCTTAACAAGCTACCAAATAGTAAATCCGAAGCCTGTGCAAAACACGTTGTTGCTTTCTTTTCGTAGTAACAATATTTTAAAGTAAAATACTGTAGCTTCATAAAATAGCATGGAAAAGTTTTAAATCAGTTTGGGGAAGTTTTTTGTGTTTTTTTTTGGTGGGTAGTGTTGTTTTAAGATGCATTAAACATTTTAGGTCAAACCATCATACATATGCTTTGTCACGTTCTACTGCTCCTACAGCCTAGAAATTGTATTTGTTTACATTAAAATTTCAGAGAAGGGAGAAAAGTTTTGTGAAGCCTTGCTACGTAAATGTCAGTTGCTGTTAGTATAGCAGTTACATGATACTCCTTGTTTAACATTATTTTCTGGTGTTTACCAAACTTTATTCCTGGGAGAACACCAAGTTTTTCTGTTTGCAGATAAATAGTATCTTAAATTGCTGTGTACAGACAAACAGGGGATAAAACCCAAACAAACGTCTAGGAATATATTACTAGAAAATCATGTTGTTCCCTATTACCTTCATTATTGGGAGAAAAATTTGTGGTTCATGTGGAAATAAAGTTACCTTTTGCCACTTAAAAATAGCCTAAACAAAAAAAGGCTTTTACATAATGATATAACTGTAAGTATAAAATAGTCAATGTAAGGAAAACATGTTAAAAATGTAGGGAAGTCAGCTTGCTTGGCAAGATATACTAAAGATGTAAACATTTGCCATAGCTTGATATCAAGATAGGTTTAGAATTAGCAGGAAAAGCTTCAAAGGCTAATCCAAATATCAACAACAGTTTTTTGTCTTAAGTCTTCCTCAGATGATGAGAGGTGCCTTGAAGACAAGCCACCTTTCATGTCGCATAAAGAGTGAATAATATTTATGAAATTTCCTTATCCTGATCATTTTATCCTCTATTTTGATTAGATGAGTATCGTTGTTGTTTTTTTTTTTAATGGAAACTTAGTAAACTCCATAAAGTTAAACCAGGTGTTTAAAAATATATATATGTTTTGTGAGGTACTAATATGAAAAAGAAATGTAGTCTGATCAAGTTTTTAAGAGGAAATATGTGTTTGGCTTTTTTTTCCATTATCTCAGTAAGTTAAGTAGGTGCTGTCTGTTAGCACCTCCTGCCACCCTGGTCTGCAGTTGGGAACCAATGGGTTATGTTCTTTTCCAGATATTTTTAAACTCTGTTGTAAGATAACAGGATTTCATTGATTTATGGTCTGAGAGGTCCATAAGAGAGGATCATAAAAGAAGACAGAGAAACAATCATGAGACTTTTCTTATTTTTTATTACTGAACATGTCAGATAGATTGATCCTAAACTCATGCTGCAGAAAGAGCAGAGAAAAAGCACAGTGTAGAAGAGCTCTTAAAAATAATCTTACATTTATCCTTGGAGACTTGTTGCTAAATATCCCTCCTACATGGACTGAGCTTTTTAAATACAAAAAACTCTGTTGATTTGGTTTGGTTTTTTCTTAGTCAGAAGAGACAGTGTGATTTATGAAAATGTAACCAAAAATTTCTGTTTCATGAGGTTTTTGTTTGGTTGATTTGGTTTTATTTGTTTTTTATTTAATTTAATAAAAAAGCCAAATGGGACACCTGAAATCTTTCATTCAAGAAAAAGGAACAGCTCATCCAATACAAAATACCTAACGGAGAAAGTTACTAAAGTAATGAAACTAAATTAGTTGTACTGAATGGGAAAACAGTTTTAGTCATTCTGTTTGTTTAATCATTTTAGCTTATTTTGAAAATCTTGTGCTAGCATCTACAAATTAAAAAAGTATTAGAGTTTTAGAGAACAGACTTTTTCAGCAATGTAGCAAGTACCTGATGTACTAAAAAATTCCATCTGCAATAGGCTCAATCTTCAATTTTACATCATTTAAATGAGTTTTTCAGAACAGTTACATCTGAATATACAAAAAAGTGAATCTGCATGTTTGTATTTTCCTTAGCTATCGTGACTAAAAATAAACAACTCTGGGAGGTTAGCATGGGCATGAAGAGTGAGAATTGCACTGGGAAATAATATTTTATAATAAGATTGATGGTTAGTGAATATTGATTTATACAACTGCTTTTTGGAATGTGTCTTGTTAGATCTTAATCATATACTAAGAGCTCATAATAACTGACAGTTAAAGAAAAAAAATGAGAACTACTTTTTAGATAAGCAGTTTCTAAATTTTATTGAAGAAATTAAAATTTCCCCTGTATAGACACTAGAGAATTTTGTTAAGTGATTAATAGGAACACAGTAAAAAAATCTATGGTTTTCAAAATGTTGACCCAAAATGCCCATCTGGATAATGGCAGTAAAAACACCATCGCTGCAATGCTCCTAAATATAATACTATGTGTGCTCTAAGATACGTAGTGTATTTTATCATTGCAGCTGTTAATAATAACACTCAACTAGGGAAGGATTTTTTAAGCAGAATTTTATCTCGGAAGCGCTCAATTACTATATATTGATAGCAACAGAAAAAAAAAAAAATCCTTCAGAATTCAGTTTAATGCTTGTTAACTTTTGGAGCTTGTTTTAAATTTTCATTTCCTTTCATGACAGCTGCTGTATTAACTTTAGGACCCTACACTTATCTTCCCTGGCTTTGAATGGAAGAACTCCTTGAAAGCTATGGAAGAGTGGCTTGCAGCACTCTGGGCTTGGGTTAAATATCACTGTATTGAATAATAAAATCTAATTGATTGCTGTGTCCTAGAACTTAATGTTCCACTTTTGCTGGACAATGAAAGCCATATATCAGAAACCCCCTAGATGTGTAAGGAATTATTGTTCTTTTATTCATCAGCTTGAGAGCAGTAATAATCTTCCAGATAAAGGATATCCTGTCCAGAGTGCCATGGAATGTTGTCCCTGTGATGTCAAATATCAGAGCAGTAATCAAGAAAAATATTTGATAAGACTGTTGAAACAATACACAGAAATATTCTTAATAAAGCTGTTTTCCAAACACCAGGAATAAAAACTTCTTGCCTTTGATTTTAACCTCCAACCAAACACAAAGTATCTGCAAGTGTTAACATCCAGTGTGAGTTACAGCCAAATACACAAGTCTGGGGTTTTATTTGTGCACAAAGTTAGAATAATTAGAAAGTGTGAAGGAGGTCATCTTTGGAGAACAATGCTCTTGAGTTATATCATGTCCCATGTGTTGAATTATAATAGCATTTATATGACTTGGGTGGCACTCAGGTGTTGATATTTACTGTTCTGATTACCCTACCTCTCTCATTTCTAAGTTGAGATTTATCTCAAACTAATGTGGAAATCTAAAATACCTCAGGTGATACACACCCACGAAATACTTGTTCCTCTCCATTGACTACAGAGGGAGCCTAGTCCAGATAGAGACTACTGCACTGCCAGCAGCTAAGATGTAGCCCATCAATTTTTCCCTATTTCACAAGGCCAGACTGCTTCTGAGTGTACATTTAAACTTGCACTCAGACAACATGAGAAATTTAAGCTGTATTTTGGGAGGCTATAATTCGAATCGTTTTTGGAAAAATACATCAAATTTCTGCTTAAATTTCCATTTTGAACTATCTGACTTAAAACTTTGTTTAATGGAAAAAAACATATAACATGAAATCATTTTATATAAAATTATAATAATTTAGTTTTAAATAGATCAGTCATCAGCATGTTTCATTATAACAGTTAAGTGCCATGAGAAGGGAGTGAAGAAAGTAACATTTTACCAGACTTTGAAAATATTCTATAATAACTTTATCAAATTTTCAAAATTCATTAGCACTCCTATTGCATAGGAAACATATATCTCAAGTGTTTACCAGCCAATGTTTGTTTATAGTACACTGAACTTAGTAATAAACTCAATGAATATAATAATGTCACAGTTTTAACTCCATATAACACAATTATGGAACATAGACTTTAATGTTTGGTTATTTCATTTTGAAGAGGAGTTTGCACAGCTCTCTTCTATTAATGTTTAAATCTTCTACTCTCAATATATAGGAAAATTGAGCAAATAAAAATGGAGCATTCTTTGACTACTCAATTAAAAGGATCTGAATTATTGAAATTGACAGTCTTGTGAAGAATTTATTCTTGGGCTTATTCCCTTACTCGTCTGTATGTGTTTTCCTTTCTTCTGACTTTTTTATACTGACTAGTTTTGGATTTCATTTGAGCTATTTCCTTAGGCCCAGACTGACAAAAACATTTTGATATACAATTCTGTGGCAAGCTCAGTGTGTTTTCCCTCAAGACTTAAGGTGTTTATCAGGTTTTTCCTGTACAACAAGAGCCTTCTGGATTACTGTTAGTCATCAGGTTTTGTGACTCGCTTGGAAGCAGCTATCAGTCTCATTCAGCTTCCCAGGGACATACCCTGTTATCCTGAACAATTCTGTGGGGAGTATCTAGGAGCAAGTTAAGACTTAATAAGCTGATCCCGTGTCTTTGTAGTGTTAGGGTGAAAAAGAGCTCACCCAAAACCTTATTCACTCATATGAATTAATTCTTATCCCAAGCAATATTAAAGTAAAATGCAAATGAAAGTATTTATTCACAACATCCCGAATAAACAATCATTTACACATGGTTATGGAAACAGGTGAAGAAGGGAGAGATCTAATTATTTTAAATGAGAAAATGAGAAACATCTCACCCTCTCCTTCTCCCTCCTTTTCCCACTTCTGAATCCTTTCCTTGTAGATTGTTAGCTAATAGATTAGTTACTATTATAAATAGTAACTTATTTTGAATTCCCATGAAGAAGAGATGATATAAATTCTTTCCTGTGAAACTGTTGCATATATTTCTTCTGCCTTCTTTTAGGCAGCAGCCACTTGCTAGAACTTATCTCCATGGGAAACTGTAGCCAGAGTATGCATGTTTCAGTGTCACACGTGTCTTCTAATGCAACTTATAAAGCTATACATAGAATATATATAACACATTTAGAGAGAATATATATAAGGTCACACATTGTCTTCATGTATTTGCTGCAACCATCATATTTCACCCCTTTTTAAAATGCTTCCTGCTATTTTGTCAAGTAGCAAGTGGTAATCCTTGGAAGTTCTTGCTTTTACATGTAAGTACACAGCTGCTCATATAGGCATTTTAGCTGAAGGGATTTCAAAATTGAAGTTAGTTCTAAATTGAAAATTAGGGTACAGTTTTCTCTCTTCAGTTCCTAATCCTGAGACCTGTTATAGAAACTCAGTAAATGTTTTACACTATTTCCAAAATAAAAATATAAACAAATCTTTAGAAATATGAATATTTCTCTGGTTAGGTGAATATAGAAATAGTAGAAGTATTCAAAACTGATGCATAGAAGGGTTTTTTGGAAGGCCTCTGTATTATTTTAATCTGAACTAGAGTTTATAGAGCTTATATTTTCAAATCTCATTTTAGACTTGATTAAATTAATTTGATTTATTATTTTACTGTATTTTGGAACAAATAATGTTAATTCAACCACATACAGATGTTTGGCTGAATACAAAATGGGGAAAATAGCTAAACTAGAAGGATAAGGGTAAATGAGTTGATAAAACCCTCTCCAATTCTTTTTCATTCTTGCATTTTTTATTTCATGGAAGTGAAGTATGAGTTGTTTTTTGTGATAAGAATATATTAGCTCTTGGTTATAGTCAAAACAATGTTAAGAACCTTATGAAAGAAACAAGATTTGGCTTATTTGTTCAGACAAAAACATTAATTATTTTATTTTCTTAGGAAATCCAGAATGAAACCCCAAATTGTTCTTCCTCTAGATGGTTCTCTTAATGAAATATAGCTTTGCTATACCTGAATTTGAGTCAAACAATAACTACGGGAAAATTTTAGCTAGAGAAAAAGTATTTTAGTGACACACGTGTTAGCAGTAATTTTAATAAAACCTTCACAATCTCTTCATAATGCAACAGAGACTTCAAGGGGCATTCTGCTTCTATATCTGATACACAGTACATGAGGAAAACATTACTCCTTCAAGACTGCATGAAAGCAGAATGCCTTATTACTTGTATAAACAGTGGGTTAGTATGTGTGTGAGGAAATCATGGAATAAGAATCCAAATTAAAACATCACTTAAAGTAGTAAAATATAAAAAAAAGTTTTATTTATTCCTCCCAATAATCAACAGTAAGAGAGCTTCCACTGCTGTCTCTGATCCTGCTGCAGCCTGGCTGCCTTCAGATCTAAAAGGAGAATAGCAGAGATGGTTTAATTATTTCTCTTTATTTCTTGTGAGAAGAATTGTTTATCAGCAGAGGTGTAGTATGGTACTAATATAGCTATAAAGCTCTCAAAACTTGGCCCTTTAGTTCTTTATGATGCCATAAGAGGCATCAGGAATTCCCTGGAAGCCAGCCTCATTCCACAGAGCACAGTTCAACATCTAGTACGCAGAAATGAGAGATTTGAGGTTCGCTGTGCAATCTTCATTCTAAGCCCTGAGGTAGTTGCATTATTATATGATGTTATTTGAAAAAATATGTTATTTTTGTTTGTCTGTTTGTTTTTTCATGAGATTGCTCTTTAACAGGTCACTAAATGATAGGTAATCAGTGGATTAACAGTTGTTTCATGTTTCCTTTACTCCCCATTCAGTGCATGACTTCAAATGCTGTTTAGCACAGATTATTCAATCTTGTCACTTGTCCAAGCGACAAACAGTATTAACTCCCCGATGTTAGAAGCTAAGAGCTTGGCTGGCGTCAGTACTGGAGATGAAAACTCAATATTTCTGCAAATCAAACAAAGTATTTCCAGAAAATGCCCACAAACAAAGTATTTCCAGAAAATGCCCAAATAACATTGTAGATACATGAGTATGTGTGTGTGTGTGTGTATGAAAAACCTGATTAATGTAATTTATATTAAGTATATAAATTTTGTACAATTTTTGTACAATCTTCTGTACAAATAAGGCTATCACATGCTAGGCCTTAAAATTAGTTTCAGAAAAGCATTACCCTTTTCAGAGGCAGAACTCAAACTTAACTGAAGAATTTTATTCCGTATTACTCCCCAAACAATAAATGTCTTCAGTTAAAAAAGAAATGAGGAAGACTTTCAATATTCTTTTTAGAATACATTTAGAAAGCATTAATAAAATCAAGGGATGAAAGCTTTTAAAGAGGACTTTGATATCAAGAAATGTGGGGTTTTACCTCATCCGAATAATTTGTGTGATATAAAGGAGTTGGAAGTCTTAATCTGACTTTAGAATTAATACCTAATCTAAAATTACTCTATTCATATGCAACAGGAATGAATACTCTGTGTGCCCACTTGAAGTAGAGACAACTTCCTTGGGTTGAACCTTTGCTTTCAGAGCAATATAAGGGCATGATTAAGTTCTGCCTGTTAAGTGTTTCCTGAACACCTCATAAGATGTGATCACATTCACAAGTCCTATTAGGACCCTGTATTTTAGACTAATGCTTTCAATGTGTATGGGAAAGACAGAGAGAGCACTAGTCAATCATGGGCAGAAGAGTTTCAGCCAGCCTTATAAACTAAATTAGCCATTAAGTTGCATTTCACTTTCGCACTTTCTTCAATTAAAACACAAATAGCATTGCTGGTAAAGAATATATTAATGTCGAGTATGCAGTAGCATAGAAATCATATAGCTAAATTAGAACCCTGATAAAATAGGCTACTTAAAATACTCTCTCACTGTCAAGATCACATTACCATTATCTGTCATAGTATAATGGGAAGATTTGAGACTATTTAGATTCACCTTGTGGAGTTCACATAGAACTGAAAATATTTGTGCATTGTGTGTCTGGGAAATAGATGTTTATTAGAAATGTAACTAATGAAAGACGTGCTTTGAATGTGCTTTTATAATGATGCTAATTTACTCTTTTATTAATGTACCATGGAATTCATCTATGATTAAATATTTCAGCCAGCAGTTTTGCAAACTCTGGATGTACCAGATAGAACGTAACTACATGTATATTTCATTTAAAAAAAGAAAACCAACCCCAAAGTGGTATTTCTAAGAGAAAAGTATGTGCACTTGAACAAATAAGTTATCAGTTCAGTGATATGGGTTGAAGCCTATATATAGTAAAAACTTTCAGATGCAGCATATATTGTGTCAGTAGCTGAGAGGTACTAGCAAATTTTGTATTTTTGGTATTTCACATGTGGCTTTATTTTGTCTTTTCAGTATATCACAGTTCTTTCTACAGGTAAACCCAAATTCTATGTAGCTTTTAAACAGTAAATGATGGTTTGTAGTTAGAAATATTTAGAGTGTCTGATCTAAGGAGTTTTTAAAATACAGTTCTAGCAGGATAGTTATGTACCAGTAACTTACTACCCAAGCTTAGCATTAATTAATGCCCATAACCCTTATTTATCTTTTCTTAATACCAGAGATTTATTTTCCTGCGAGGCAACTGACACAATAGGGAGTCAGGTGATGAAATTTTGCCACAATTGAATAATGGCAAATTATTCAATTATGAAATTAGTTTTTGCTGGATGTTCTGTTACACGCATGGATACATCTACACATGCACAAACACATGCACTCACAAGACTACTTTTCTTCCTTAATTCCTAAAACAGGAGGTTGGACATAGAAGTTTTGACTGCAAAATAAATAGCTGTAATGGGAAACAAGCAGACATTTCTCTCAGGATAATACTAAATTAACTAGTAATAAATTAAGATAAGATGACACTGAATCACTGTTCCTCAAATACATTGTAAACAGTACAGCAGTATATTTTGGCTTGGTTTTTTTTTGTTTTTATTTTTTTTTTCTTTTAAGTAGTAAATGAATTTTCCATGATTTATGCCAGGTTTTCTTTTCCTTTTTCCAGGTTGACTGGTATGAATCTACCTTCTCCTGTTATCAGCAGTAAGAACTGGTTACGGCTCCATTTTACGTCTGACAGCAACCATCGACGGAAGGGGTTTAATGCTCAGTTCCAAGGTATGAAATGTATAAAAGTGCAGAAAAAAAAGACCTTTACTGTAAAGTGTCACTAAAGTGTTGGTGAAATTTGAAATTTATGTTTAAATATCAGGGATATAGTAAAAAGTTGAGTCTTACTGTTTTTACACTGAGTAGCTGTTATAACTGTGAGATGAGACATCTCTAGGGATTTACTTTTGATAAAGGTACTTGTGCTTCACATTGCAGTTTGTTCTAAGTATGTGTTTGCTTGCTCACTTTTTTCTGTAGTAAGTTGTTCTGCAATCAGTCTGACCTTTGCTTTAAAAATATGCCTGGAATGCAGCTTGTAGAAAGTAATTTCCACACACAGGCATGCCCCTGTCTAAGCATTGTCTTCCTCCATTACTCAAAATCTAACTTTTATCCGGAAGCTACATACATAATTTGGAAATTTAACTCATCCCTGGTATAGCACAAATCATATTTCAGTCTCCTGCATAGATTTACATATACAACTTTACAAGAAGACAAGAGGATGCCAGTGCTATTGAGAACTAAGTAATAAATTGGGATTTTATTTTAAGCAGAAGTAACAATTATATTTACAGCTGGAAGACTACTAGTGTCACAAATCACAGAATAGCAGAGGTTGGAAGGGACCTCTGGAGCTGTTTCGTTTTTCAAAAGCTTATTTCTGATAACATTCAGCAACTTTGACAGCTATTTGCATCTTAGGTGCTTTTCTCAAGTAAAATAGTTATTTGAGCCTATCATGACAAAAACTAAAATAATGTTAGGAAATATATGACCTTATTTTCTGACAAAAAAAATGGCAGTGATAGGATGCCTTTCATGTCTGACTGCATCCAGGCACAATTCTGATATTTGTCCTCCTGGCAAATCCTGTGATATAGGCTATATGACTGACATCTCTGTGAGATATTTTACTTAGGGGTAACCATTCCAAGTCGTTTAAATTATTATATTTAATGATATTTTCATTTTTAATAAACTATTATTTTTGAAAGTTGAAACTAGACTGTTTCAGAATGCTCAGATACAGTTGGGGTTGATATGTAGTTGAACTATTCTGTCTTTGAAGCAGGTAAAGTAAATACATAGACTTTCTGATGTAACCACTGAGCACTTTTCTGATAGACAAGTACCCATTACCAGTCTGACCAAGCCCAAAGATTCTCTTAGATTCTTCTATTTCCCAGTGTATCTAGATCTTGGGCAACATCCTTAGGGCATTCTGAACTCTGCTTTCCTACAGCACTTTAGACTGTTTTCTTCTGTTTCTTGCTTGAGAACAACAGTCCTTTAAAATCAGTCCATGCTGTCTTTTTCTGGTTATTTGCTTGGTTCTCTAAAAAAGTGGTTGTTTTTGTGTGTGTGTGGTAAAGTTTTACCATATACTTCAGGGGAATCTCTGCTCTGGTGCCTGGAGCGCCTCCTCCCCCTTCTTCTCTGACCTGAGTGTCTGCAGGGTTGTTTCTCTCACCTGTACTCACTCCTCTCTCCTGGCTGCTGCTGTGTGTTTTCTCCCCCTCCGCTCCCTCCATGTTATCTGTGAGACACTACCCCCATCTTTGATGGGCTGGGCCTTGGCCAGCAGCAGGTCAGTCTTGGAGCTGACTGACATTGGTTCTGTTGGACCCACAGGAAGCTTCTAGCAGCGTCTCACAGAAGCCACCCCTGTAGCTCCCCCTGCTACCAAAATCTTGCCACACAAACCCAATACACAAATACATTTTGATATTTTGATATTTTTAATATCAATCTATTTTGTTTGATCTCACGCATGTCTTCTGGTTGCACTGGGAATTAGGTTAAGAAGGATTGCAACTCCTCTGTCCTGGTAGTCACTACAGGTGACTCTCTCCTTATGATGTATTGCACAAGAGTTATTAAACTTTTCCTTTCCCTTGCAGATAGCATCTGTTTCTTGCCCTACTCAGTCTATATCATTTGGGCAAATGCAAAAAGACGCCAATTTAATGTGTGCGTCAGACCTCTTGTTAGTATGGAAGCTTCTTTTGATTTTTTTTGTATTTTGAAGTGGTTCTGTTACACTAAATTTAATTGGGTTTGTAGTAGAAAAGGCATGTAATAAGTGATTTCTTAATGAACTTGAGTTATGAACTTATGAAGACTACAACTAAGCAGGTTTAACTCAGTTTTAAATGGCTGATAGACAGAAGCAGATGAAATTGATAGGTTTTGCTATTCTAATTTGGCCTGTTTCTACAAGTGAGAGATTTAATCTTGAGGCTTAGTTTTGCTTCCAAAAAGTAGCAATCATCGAACTAATTGAAAATTAAATAGTACCTATTGTTACTTACTCTTTTGAGACTCTAAATTCTGCTATAGTTCAAAACAAGTCACTTGGCTCCTACAGAGTGAAAATTGTTTCATTTGTTGAAGTTCATCAGATTTACCTTAAAATAATCCAAAATATTATTTAATAACAATAACATACAGCCAGTCCCGTTCAGTTTTGTGTCTAGTCATGAGATTGAGTGTGTTACCAAAAAAACCCCAAAGAGCAAAAACCCAAAACAAAACCCAAAACAAAAAAGACCCCTACCAACCCACAGCAAGAGAAGAATATGGAACAGAAAAAAAAAAAAAAAAAGCCCTGAAAGAAGCAGCATATACTATTGAATATGGGTGTTCTGCATACAGATGCTGGAATACAGTACTGTATTCCCTGTAGGCACACACATCAGAGCATGGATATATCATACTTGGCCACATGGATTAACACTGACAGACACAGTACTCGTATGAATACAGACAGCCCCCATGGCCTCAGCGTGTTCCTCCTGTCTGGCTCTCCTCTGGTACGGAGATCTGTTAGTGGGAAATAGTGCATGGACAATGTGTGTCCCCTGCAGCTGAGCTGAGGCAGTCTTCCCAATAGCAGCTCCTGGATCTCAGTCTCCCCAGCTGCTGGCACCTGAGCCTATGAGCTCCTGAGGCTGCAGACCCACTCCAGTTGCTGATGCTCAGACCTACATATGGGCACAGTATAGACACACAATTCAACCCACAGACTACATGGTCTTCCCAGAAGTTGGCTGGGACCTTCTCTTCCCTTCCAGTAGCCACCTTGTCCAGGTGCCTCACCCTCTGAGATGCACATGCCCTCCCACCTTGCTAGTTCCCAGGCTACTTCGTCTACTCACCAGGCTGGGTCTCTGGGAGCTCTCACACGTTCGCTTGCGTGCGTGCACTCACTCAAGGTGCCACAGCATGGGCACACGGCTCTCCAGGCCATGGTCTGACTCCAGTTGCTGCGCTCAAACCCCATATAAACACATGCACAGAGAATGGAGTCTGCAATCCAGGAAAATCATTAGAAGTTGAGTTTAACCAGGATACAGCACAGATCACACGGGTCAGGCAATCTGTCCAGCATAATGACCAGCCCTGGTTTACATGCAACTAGTCCCTCCCATTCTTTTATTCCTATATTAGCACATACCATTTCCTCTCCAAACCATCATAATCCATCCCTTTCCGTGCTATAGAATTATGGATTTATTCCCCTCAGTACTCCATAATCAGCCTTGTGCAATCACAAAATGCTCTTTAGTAATTCTTTTCAACTCGTACCAAATATACATCATATTTATTATTGTGTTAATATAGATATATTATTGCTGTAACTTGGCCTTTTTCAGTCAGCCAAAACCAATGCTAGCAAACAGCCAATTTAATTTTATTTTCTTTGTTTGCTTTTTGAACAGACAAACAGAATTATTATAATTTATTTCATTAAAATATTGTAACTGCCAATTAGATGTAAATCTATGCATAGTTCATTTATTTGTCCAGCAAATGTAGATCTTTCTACCTTGCATTTTTGCAATATTTAATGCCCTGATTTTTAACATGGTCAAGAAAACGAGGTCGCTAACATGAGCAAGTTAAAGCAGTATATTAGAATTACATGCTTGAATGCATGAACTAAATATATTTTAAAATGCTTGTAAAGCTGCATGTATAAATAAAACAATGTCATATGGAAGGTATACCTAGCGTGTGGGTGTTTGGATTTCCTCTTGAATCATATTTATTGTTTCATCTTCCATTAGGCCAGAATGAATGGGTATAGAGTAAAGGGTGAAAGGTTTGTGGGTTTGTTTTGTGGTTTTGTTGTTGTTGTTGTGTTTTGTCTTTTTTTTTAATTCCCACCGCCTTATTACATTGTTTTGATTTTTGTCTTGATTTCAACAAGAAAATTTTTTTGTATAGTTTCAGAGTTTGTAGGCAAAAGGAGACCTGGTTTAAATGGCCCTGAAAACCACCAGAACAAATTACTGTGCAATGACATGGTTTCCCTTCTCTGCTTCATGCCTGCTATATCAGCAGCATTTGCCATAGTGGGTATAATTGAACTCAGTTCTTGTTCTGCCTTGTTCTGTGGTGGTGTTGTCATAAAGGTGTTGCATTACTCAGTTGTGAGCTTCATTTTTATCGCTCTGCCCCTCACCTATGTTGATGTGCAAAGACTCTTTGCATATATTCAGTGGGAGTTGCAGAGTATATGATTTGTCTTATGCTAGTGCTTCATAAATGAATAAATTCCCCGGAGGACAAGTATCATCAACAGTCTCACTACGAAATGAAAACCTAGCACTTCCCGGCAGCAAAGCTGATTAATGTACACAGGATGACTTAAGAGGTGTGATAACAAATCCCCTTCTTTTGTGTATTTAGAGCATGTACACTATGTTTGTTTAGCTTTTGCTTATTTCCAGAACATAGAAGAAGGTTGTTTTATTGACTTGGTTTTCATTTTAAAAGAAAAAAAAATCACAATACTTTTTCTATGCTAACTAAAATTATTCTGCTCAAGTTAAATATTTATTTCAAAATTCCTGGAAAGAGAAGAAAATAAGAAAGTTTCCAAGGCAAAACTTCTTTAATGGGTGCATTCAGCTTTAAATAAGAATCAGATCTCTGTTGTAGTGTTTCAAATCAAGTATGCTATTTTTAGCAAGTTATCAGAGAGGTTCAAGGAGGTATTAGGTTTATTGATCATTATGTACCAGAAGTTACCTATCTGCTGTGTTTGACTATCTTGAATTATTCAAGATTCAATGAACAGATAATACTGAAGTCAAACAATGAGTATGATAGAGGCTGCTGAAATAAATATGTACTAATGGAAAAACATGAGTGACATAATGCAAAATGAACTGCTAGGTAAAGTAGTTCTTTCAATGATTTTTTGTAATTCAATGAGTCTGTCTATAAATGCATGTCTTTTCTTCCTGCACATTCTGTAAGACTTTAGAAATGGTATTTGAAAAAAGTAAAAAGAATTTGTGGTGTTTCCTTGATGAACGGTACTTTCAATCAGGGGTTTCAATTACAATTGTCACAGTAAATTTAGAAAAGAAAATTACTAGCAGCATTTGATAAAATGAAAAAAAAACAGAAAAAAACCCTGCTATTTTCTAGCTCTTAAGTGATGCTGAATGAAATTTGCCATTAATGAATACTGAGATATAATTTGTATTGTATTAAATTTTATTTTCTAGAAAGTAATCCAGTCTTGATATGGAAAAAGCAACAAGTAGATAATCCATCATCTCTCTTGACCATTCTCTTCCGTGGTTATCATGACCACTGTTAAATTATGTAGTCCTGTTTTCTCACTTCTATTAGTCTTGTTTGAGCTTTCTGTGTCCAGTAGTGACCTTATGCTTTCCCTCAACAGAGTAAAATGCTTTTTGTTAACCTTAAAATTCCCCTTTTGAAGCACCAAGTCATCTCCCGGTTTCTTAGATAATCTAATGAGGTTAAGCTCTTTAACTCTCTCGTTGGAAGACATTTTCACCACCTACTGCATTTTCATTGTTAGTGCTGTTTGAAGCATCCAGTGACCACTTACTTGGTTTTAGCTATCTTAAGATATTAAACTAACACTGCGCTACTAAAACTACGTTTAACTTTTGTCCCATGTATTTATATTTTTTCCTACTGCTAACCATTAGGAAATGAATTAGCTAAGTCATGTTAAACTACATGACATACCTTAGGGGCATAATCATTGTTCTTAACTCTGTTTGTACACCTGTCATGGCTGCTGTAGGTGGACTTCGGTTGTTCATTTTTCTTCCTTTGTTTTTTATTCTTTCGCATTGTGTGTTTTTCCTCGCTGATACTGTAATTGCAGATTTCCCCACATCCTATCATACAACCGGCAAATCATTTATTTTGAGAGTCTTTTGTTTTGACTTGTTTAGATTTGGGTAAGTGTGTGAAGCAATTTTTCCAGAGTTTTTGTTTGGTGTAATTGATTTACATTTCAAGGACGCTTACTCAGCTATGTGGTAAAATCTGCACAAGTCTACAATGTAATAAGTTCTCAGAGAATATTTGTTTATGAACTATCAAAAAAATATTATTTTGGCCTAAACTTCATATGTAACTGTTGATTCGGAGTAGCTCCTGTTTTGGGAATTAACTTAAACCATCCTTTCCAGTCTCATTTTCAGTCTCTGTCAAAACTTGAGTCCCTTAATGTATCTTTGTCTTAATGTATTTTTGTTGTGATTTAAACCCAGTCGGTAACTCAGCACCACACAGCCGTTCACTCACTACCCCAGGTGGGATGGGGAAGAGAATTGAAAAAATGTAAACCACATGGGTTGAGATTAGAACAGTTTAATATCTAAAGTACAATATAATACTAGTAATAATAATGATAAGGGAAATAACAACAGGAAATACATAACACTAAAAGGGGTAAGGGAAAAAAAAAAAGGCAGAAAAAAGCCCCAACAGCAGCAGTGATGCCCAATGCAGTTGCTCACCACCTGCTGACCTATACTCAGCCCGATCCGAGCAGCAATCTGGGCCTTCCGGTTAACTCCCCCCAGTTTATATAGTGGGCATGACGTGCTGTGGTATGGAATACCCCCTTGGCTAGTGTGAGTCAGATGTCCTGTCTCTACTCCCTTCTGGATTCTTGTGCCTGTCCTCACTATCAGAGCATGAGACTGAGAAAGTCCTTGACTGAGCTAAGCATTACTTAGCAACAACTAAAATGTTGGTGTGTTGTCAGCACTGTTCTCAGGCTAAAGCCAAAACACCAACTACTAGGAAGCAAATTAACTCTATCCCAGCCAAAATCAGGACAATTTTACATTGGCATCTAGGAATATAAAATACCCAACAGCATTAAGCACTGGCCTGTATTTTCTCATTTCTAAATTTATGTTGTTTGATCAAAAAGGAGATTAATACAATAAAAACTATGATAAGGAAATAAATATTTGACATCTTATTTTCCAGTGCATTGAATATATATTTATCCTTTCTGGAAAAAGCTTAGATTTTTTTTTTGCATGTACACTTTTGTCCCTGTACTAAAATTTGAAGATACCATTTATTAGCTTAGTAATAGTCTACACTTTGTTGAAAGGGAAGAGCATGAGAAAGCATTCAGACTGGTTCCTTATGAGTGTGACATGTACATCCTCTAAGAGCCAGCTGCTTAAAATAGCTGCTCCTGTGATATCTCTTTAACATTCATAATTAATTTGGCTTATATATTGAGCTCAGCAGATCCTGAAGATAAAACTGTATCTGTTCCTCCCATTTTTAGAGATTTGAAACTTTTCCATTTTTTCACATTAGAAATAATCTTTGGATTTATTGTTAAAACTTCCATCTCAAAAGCAACATGCATTCCTGAGGTTGGCCATCTTGTCTGTTTTGATGTCACATAGTCTTTCTGTTTTCTCAAAATTTGAAGCAAAGCCCAGAAGTTGACTTAGAATGACAAAAGGAAAATACATGTATCTAAAAGAACTACACTTAACCAAGAATATAGAAGAATTGGACCCTAGAATAAAGCTCTCAAGACTTAGTACAAAGTTTAGGTAGAATTTCTCAGTGCCAAAAGTGTGACACGTTTGACAAAGCCTCAGATTACATACAGATTTTCCTTAACACAAGGGCATTCTATTAAAAAGTATTAGTACTAAGCCACCATAAAGGAGCATATTATTATGAAGCTTTGATTTTTTTGGCATTGTCGGAAGAAACAAAGAGCTCAGTAAAAGTAGAAGCTTGTACTTTTTTTCAGCCAAGTTGCTACAGGTAATATTTCTTTCTTGAATGTCTAATAAAGTTTCTGTGTTGCTAAGAATGCTCAGGCATAGCTCCTTTATGATGTCAGCACTAAGCAGATGCTGATCTTGTAACAGCCATTAATTCTTTGACAGTTGTTTGGCATGATGTTATCTTCTCTGCAAAATAAAAGATGAAATTGGAATACTTTGAAAGGAAGGAACTTTCTCCCAGACTTGGTATCTACTCTTTGTCAAAAATTGTGTTAAGCTACCTCAATGCCTGGCTCTTCCACAGTCCTTGTTTGAAGGCATCACTTTTCCAAGGCTGCCTAACTTCTAAACCATTGTTTTTTATGCTGTTCTATTATGACACCGATGCATCATCAGTGAACTTTGTATTTTCCAATGCAAAAACATGCATTTGGAAAAAGTTGACGAAACTGTAGGTTTCACTGATTTTTAAACTAACTTGTAGCAATATAGAGAGGGAACAATAGAATTTGGACATGAGAATTTTAAATAAGAGAATACACACAAGTGATGGAGTACGCACAATTATATGGAAGGATGAAGGTATGCAGGTTTCAAGGAAACGTATAACCTACGTGCAATCACGGTATCAGTTAAACTCTTTATTTTATATTTGGCACTGACTGAAAGCATTCATATGGTCAGTTTTTACATGGGAAGAAATTAGAGACATCAAATAGCAGGCTGGCAATTTTACCCTACTTGCAGTTTCTTCATTATCTACGATGAAAGAGAAGAGTTCATTCAAGTTCAGCTGTGTTATGGAGAACAGTCAAATGATCAGTGGAAGAGCTGTGTTTCAGAGATGTTTTCAGTCCAAACAACACAATTAATTTTTCTACAAAACCTGAAAAGACAGTCACAATACTGACTTGAGAATAGGATTTTCTGATGAACATTTTGATCATCCTACTGAGTGGCACTATGGAGATGTTAATGGAGAAGAACCATAAATCACCTTTTGACACCATAGCTGAAAGACTATATATGAGCTAGTATTCAGACCAGGAACTAAGTGGATCTCATTTTATGATTTATCTTTTAGAGACAATCCGTACATACTACTACTTAGTATGCTCTGTGATAGTTATATTTATAGTGCAAACTGTGCTGATACTATTTCCAGAACTGTGGAGGACATCTGCAGGCATTGAAGACTTGATGCCTGCTGAACTTGTTTTATTTTGATATATCATATATTGATAGCACAAAGGAGCTAAGGCAATCCATCAGGGCAAGGGACCAGCTAAGTGACATAGAGAAGGTTAATGGAAAACAAATGGCTGTGCTTCTTTTTAAACTTGCATATCCTGTGTCAGCTTATACACAGGGAATGAGAAAGATTTGTGTAAAAATGTATTGTGACACCAATTTATCTTGGGGCTGTATCATTTGTTCACTAGTACTGCATGCGGAGATTTCCAGCACAGGGAGCAGGTGGAAGGTCTGATAATGACAGGCACTGCTTTGCTGGATTGATGGAACAAGAAAGCCAACTGATCATGAGCTTACAGCTTTTGCAGGTGGCCATACAGTCAAAACATCTATGCCTGCTGTGGAGCTTTCTGGAGTTTTAATACTGATTTGTAAGGAAGATTTTGAAAGCTGTTAGTGAGAGAAACATTGGGATACTGTATTTGACTGAATAATCTTCAGGCAGGGAATACAAGAAGCAGCAGAAGGTTGGATTATTTCAGTGAATCAGTTTAGACTAGAGTGGGTAGCTGAGAAGCAAAGCTTAAAAGGATGCTTCTAGGTTATTGAGCCGCAGGGCCTTGTTTTAGCAAAGAATTTATTATAAAATTCCCTTCACAAAATAAAGTGAATGGTAAGATTAAGAATGGTTGTTTTTTCTTATTCTCATAAATACTAAACTTTTAGAAAGAATTCATGGTACAACAGACCATTGTGAGGCAGAAGAAAACCTCAAGATAGCTAATGATCTATTTACTGGTCCCACACGGCTTGAGTAATTAGAAATAAAGGCTTAATATATAAGCAGGATCTGGAGAGAATATTGATGTTGCCAGATGTGGAATTGTAGATCATTTCTTCCAGGGACAAAAAATAGTACTACTCCTACAGTTGTGTCTTTGGAGGAGAAGACAGAAAGACTGAGGCACTAGGGCAAAGCAAACAGGACTCTCAATTAGACTGTGCAGTCTGAATTAAGAAAATACTTTGTTTTAAAAACAGGAGTACTCAACTTGAAGAAAATCTAAGCAATCAAACTAAAGCAAAAAGAAATTGATGAATTCTACAGTGAGATAAATTTGCTAATTCCCTTCAATAATGAAATAATAATCCTATGAATACTGTTGCAAGTACATCACTGTTTCTTACTGAACTCTGCTGAATATCTAAATCATAAGTGTTGTAAAGTGTTATATTTCTCTTCTATTCCCCTCAATGTACAACATACAAAAAAGTTTTGTATTTTTTTCCTGTACATTAGCAAAAAGATAGAACCATTCAAATGCATTCCTTAAAGTGACACTGATCTTCAGGCTGGACCTGAGAGTAATACCTGGTGATCACACCTACATGTGATCACCAGGTACTGGGCAATATGCTGTCCCTCTTGACCTTCAAATATCTGTACTTGGGGAAAAGTCTGCAGTGAAAAGCAGCCAAGAGCTGAACTCAGCAGATCAGCACCAGAAGCAGCTTGAGGAAGTACCAGCAGATGATGTCAGAATATTTCAGCTTTGGGTGGTAGCCAGTATTTGAGGCCTTGCAGGTTATTTTATGCAGGAAGAAGAAGTGGCAGGAAAAAAAATGTTAATGTCATCCAAGATGAGGACTGTTACAAAGAATGTGCTAGGAACAAACAGAAAGTGTTAGAGTAATGTAAGGGTATTCTCAAAGCCTAACTGTATTAGATCTAGAAGAGGGTAAATTAGATCAGTCATAACACTGCGTTAACTGAGCCATGTTTCTATTCTGGTGTCTTAACTGGCTTTAATATGACTTGTGTACTGTACACCATTTACCTGTTTGCACACATGCAGTTAAATGTAGCTGTAATAATTTAATTTCATATGCTAGCAATCCTAGAAAAAAGCTACCAAGATCATAGCCACTGATTGTTTCTCAGCCAAATGACATCTGGTTATGGGTTATTATTACAAAATAATAAAAAATAGGCTTAAAAAGGGTCTTGGTAATCTAACCCTATATCATAGAGGAGCCAAATACATTTGACTGTAGTTTTCAGACCTTAATTTAACATGTTATTTAAAACTTACAGTGACTAAAATTCCACAGCTTCTCTGGATAATTTATTCCAGGGCTTCATCACTCTCACTGTTAAAAAACTTCCTTGTGTAACCAAAGTTTCCCTTGCTACAGATCAAGACTCTAAGTTCTTGATCTAGCCTCAGTGGAACTGCAGAAGGTATCTTTCCTCTTTGCAGTTCCCTTTATATGTTTAAAATTTATCATAACTCCTCAAAACTCTCTGTAGATTGATTGATTTCTCAGTTATTCCCTACAAATAGGGAACTAATTGTTCACTTTTCCATATTTTTCTTCTTAACAATTTTTATCCTGTATCTCCTAAGTAAAATTATAAAACCAGAGTAAGACTGCAAATTCTTGGTACCAAGACTACCTGCTACCTGTTAATTTATGGATATGTAGGAAGTACATGTAACTTTTTGTTTGTTTGTTTGTTTTAGTCTTTATTTAGTATTTTCTTTTTCTTCTGATGACAGAAGAGAAGACAGACATACTAGTTTTTCCTTATCATCCCATCAGGCAACATGCTCTGAGAAAACTGAAACTCTGCATCTTACAGGACACAGAGCTGGCAACACTCTGTAGGGCATCTCAGAGACAGTGTATTTTCAAATTTAACTTGAAATAAGAAGTAATTGCTCTGAGGAATACGATGATGATGATGATGGCTTGACTTCGCGAACGAAGATTTTGGGAAGGGCTTTACCCACGCTTACTACAAGCGCGCTGAT
>JANHGB010011396.1:0-12350 GCA_026283785.1 Coracopsis vasa | reverse complement strand
CTTCCACTAGAGCAGGTTGCTCCAAGCCCCGTCCAACCTGGCTTTGAACACTGCAGCCACAGCTTCTCTGGGCAACCTGCTCCAGTGTCTCACTATCCTCATAGTGAAGACTGTTTTCCTAATGTCTAATCTAAACCTACCCTATGGTAGCTTAAAGCCATTCCCACCTGTCCTGCCACTACATGCCCTTGCAAAAAGTCCCTCTCCAGGTTTCTTGTAAGCCCCATTTAAGTGCTGGAAGGCAGCCTTAAGGTCTTCCTGGAGACTTCTTTTCTCTAGGCTGAACAAGCCCAACTCTCTCAGTCTGTCTTCAGGAGAGGTGCTCCAGCAGTCTGAGCATCTTTGAGACCCTCCTCTGGACTAATTCCAACAGGTCCATGTCCTTTTTATTTTGGGGGCCCCAGAGCTGGACACAGTACAGCAGGTGGAGTCTCACAAGTGTAGAGTAGAGGGGGAGAACCACCTCGCTTGACCTGCTGGCCATTCTCTTTTTGATGCAGCCTAGTATATGGCTGGCTTTCTGTACTATTTCTATAGTACAGATACCAGATTCAGTTTCTCATATATCATCTTTTATCTCCCCTAGAATTTAATTTTTAGAGTATCTCCATTCCTGTATCTCAGGATTTATAGCCATCTAGTCTTAAAATAGAAATGCTAAATTAGAGCATTGCATGCCTTCATAAAAGTCATAGTGCTTATTCACAGTGTTGCCATTCAGTGACGAGGATGTCACAGTGTAAACGAAGGAAAACATAGCAAAATTTTCAAACTTTCAAAAGAAAAAGATAGCAAGCATTGCACGTTTTTTTTTTCCAATACGTTCAACAGTAAAATGATACATGCTATACAGACTGACTGGCTATTATTTCACCATATTCTTAAATTAAACTACATTGATTTGAAAACAGTGCAAAAAGCCGGAGTTTCCAATACTCTTGCAATTTTGTATTCCCTCTAAAAACAGCTATGCCTTCTCCTTGTGAGGAGAGGGAAAGAAAGAAAATCCTAGTAAGACAGAAAAAAAATGACAAAATGGTTGGAGAAGCTTGTATTTCCTTTTACAACCTGCAGAAGATTTAAGAAAGTGCTAGTTTATTTCATAAGGAATTTTTATGTTTTACAGAGGACTATTTCTGTGCAACACACTGTGTGAGAGTCCTTTCTTTTCTTTAGAAAAGAAAATGTTCTATGCACCATCTGCATAAAACAGTCTTTCAAGTCCCTATTCCACCCTTGACTCCCTAAAATAATCCTCTGCATGGTGTACCTAGTTCCACATGCCACCTCCCCCCTCAATGGGCCCTGTAAAGCCCCATTTTTGTTTCACAGCTATTCATTCTGTGTAGAAAATAAAGTCTGTATCAGCAATGAAATCTCATTTGTTCTGCAATCCTGCTAAGGCACCTGTGTGCATGTTCCCCAAGGAACAGGGTACATGTTAAGATAATTATGCGCTCAGATGTGCCAAAAAGGTTGTTCAGGAGACCCCAAGGCCAATCACAATCTCTTCATTCATGTACCTTTTGTCCCTGGTAAAGCTCCAGCATGCACATACGGTATAAGACATACTTTTAAATAAGTTTGAGATCTTTCTCATATGCTGGTTCTGTGCTCTACCTGGCCCATAAGTCAGCTGATACATCATATTTTTGATAGGTTTCTCTGTAATTTTCTTAAATTCTTACAGAAGACGCTTGAATATCTATGTGACCCTTTAGGAAGGAACCCATTCTTGATATGCAAAAGATATAAAAAGCAAAACCAAAGACAAAAAACAAAAAGGAGTAAACCTACCATTATTTCAAAGGCTAAGAAAGTTAAAAAAACTAAGAAATATCAATGCCGGTTCAATTCAAGTCCAAAGAGAAATTTGACTTCAAAGTATTTGCCACAGAAGATGGATACATGATAGAAAAAAACAATATCCCTTAACTCAGCTGAAGGAAAACTAAACAGAAAGACCTAACCGAAAGAGTAACCTGGGAGTAAGGTGTGCTCTGTTTCTAATATGAATTGTCACAAAAGTGATCAGCTGGTATAACAGCCTTCTCCAATTAGAAGATCTCCCCAGAGTAGCAAATTTAATAAGAACAGGCAAGTTATATCTAGTGTTGCTCTTTAATCGTCCGACTCTGACCAAAACTTAGACTTTCCAGTTACTATATGTCAAACAAACAGCCATTTTTAAAGATTGGAATTAATATTGAAATGGAAGGATGAACTGATGCCGGCTTCCATTATTTTCCTTTAATAATAATGTTTTTCTTTAAATAAATAAAATAGAAGAAGATTTTTATGGAGGGTAACAATATTTCAATCAATTAATAGCAAGGGGAGTGACAAAGAGAATCCTGGGCATCTTAGAGGCAAGAGAGATTAAAATAATTTTCTCTTTCTTTATCAGTTCATTATTTAAAGTTTAGGCTTAATTTTACCAATTTTTACTACTCATTAGATGGACCTAATTTGTAGAGTCATGCAGCCCATTCACCATTTATCTAAAGTGTTTCAATGGCACATGTTAGGAGCTCTTTTACAGGTTATCAAAAGGAAACTAATGATTAGATTCTCAGGAGAAGAGATCAATCTGACTTATCTTCAGTAGGTCTAAAGTGACTAAAAGTGAAGTACCTCATTTCACCAAATTGGTTATTCCTTCTGGAAAGAGAGATATACCTCTGAAGGGTAGTTGTTCCTACAAATGGGTATTTAAAAGTAGTGCGAGGGGCCTCTGGAGGATGTCTAGCCCTCTTTCTGCCGAGAATGGAAGGAGCCCACATAATCAACTGAGACTAGTTTGAGATGATTAAAATCCTCCAAAGTGTTTTGAAATGTAAATCAAGACTTTAAATCCAGCAGACAGGATCTGCACTATATGCATTTACTTAATAAATGTCTTTTTTTTAATCATTTACAGGTACTGATGAGGCTAAATCCATTTATATGTATGGTTGCTTTTAAGTTCTGGAAGATGGTGTATAATAAGGTGACTACTTAATATTTCTAAATGACACACTGAAAAGCTGAAATATAGTAATTTAAAAAGCAGGCGACAGCTTGGTTTTCTTTAAATACAATAATCATGCTAATAATTTATATTAGCAATTATTAATAATATTTTTTCCTTTAATAAACCACTTCATTCTAGATTGACATTTCTATCTTTTTATTTTAGTGGTAAAAACCTAATTCAATTTCCAGCTATAAATAACATTGTTCTGAGCTCTTTGAATTTTGACAGATGTTGACAAATAGAGGATAGAGTAAAAGAGAAATAAAATTATTAAGGAACTGAAAAGACTGTTGTAAGGGCCCAGCAGAGTAGCTAAACAGGCGTAAGCACTTTGGATACTAGGTACCCCAAAGCAGTATGTTCAAGTGAGTAAACTGGATTTGGACACTTCACAAGAGTGTAACAGGGTCTTAAGAAGAAAGCCAATGGATGTTTAGGACCATAGCAAAGGGTAGCACACTGGGAAGCCCCAGAAAGCTGCAAGCCCTCCAGCCATGTTGTTCTGAACAGTATCCACTGAAGATGGCATTAATTTGTTCTCAGGACAGTAAAATATTGAAAAAAACATGGAAATGTTTTGTTCTTCAAGACTTGTCTTTAAGAAAAGCTTTGTGATCCACCTTCACACAGAAAGGGAAGATAAGGCTTATAGGCCCTAAAATACATGGTATTGTAGCATTGTCATCCATCTTTGTGGATAGCAAAAAGATCTCCAGTTTGCAGTTAAGAGCTGGTCCAACACTAAAATTCCTGTTGCTTTCAGTCTGTTCCATCAGACTGCCATTTCTCTTCCATCTAACCTGATCACTGTTGCCTTCATATATACTGTACTTCTCCTGGTGTATCAGACGTTTTGCAGCTCACAATCTCTGCTCTCCCCAGGCAGTCTCTGGAAGGACTGAATACTTTCTTCACAACTTACATCCACCCATATTTATACCACATGAAGGGGAAAAGTATTCATTTTCTGTGTCCTCACAATTTAGCAGTATCTAACAAATAACCATTTTATAATTGTTTGATTCTATTCCAAACTTCAATATGTGAAAGTAATGTGAGATCTAAAGTAGGCAGTAGCACAAAAATCAGTGTCCTTCTAGAATGACTTGGCATTTCGTTGTGAATAAATTACTTATTCACATATACAAAGACACAATTCACAAATACAAAATACTTACTGTATTTATCAAACTGAAAAGATCCTTTCCTCAAGGGTGCATAATTATTTCTGCTCCTTACATTATCATGAGCTAGATTTACTCCTAACCTTCTCTTCTGTATAAAAGTTCGTAGATCTACTACACATAGTTTTAAAACAAAATCTTCAAAGATACAGCTTTCCAGTTTTCTCCAGAAAAGCAGTCTTAATGATCTAAGAAAGTCACTTCCTACATTTCCTTCTTGTTCTGATTCCAGACACAGAAATCAAAACATTAATCTCCATAAGAGTGAAAAAAAGGGAAATCTCCACCAGACAATATTTTGTGAGTATGTCTATTTTAATAGCTGCAGTTACTCTTGTAAGCAGACTGGCTGAATTCTGCATTTAGTGCCAGTTACAGGATTGTGTTAAATATGGAAGCCCAAACCCAAGTAATACTCTATATCTAAGAGTCAGCAATTTTCTCAAATTACGAGAAATAGAGAAATGTGAATAGAAGACAGTGGATAATGCTAAGAAATATCAATGCCGGTTCAATTCAAGTCCAAAGAGAAATTTGACTTCAAAGTATTTGCCACAGAAGATGGATACATGATAGAAAAAAACCTGTAACATTCCTTTAAAAATAGCATGAAAATAAATTATTCAATAATTCACTATTTTTTTTTCACTAGCTTTTCATCACTTACAGCTGCAAATTTCTGAAGTCAAATTTGAAGTATGATTAAGGAACATAATATTAATTTCTCTAATGAGATGTAATTCTTTTCACCTGATGTAATTTGACAGCAGATTGGGTTAGTAAAGTTAGGTTATGCAATAGTCAGACATCAGCTCTAGTGTATTCAGAAACATCTGTGAAACCAAATGAAACAAAATTCACTGTTTCTCTGAAGAGCATTCAGCGTTATCTCCATAGGGAAAGATATGGACATGAATCTGGCAGAATGGCTGCTCTCCTGTGGTATGAAGTCACATTTTCCTAAGACAGAAAGGCTACCCACCAATATTTGTCCTCATGGAAATAGTTGCCAAGGGAGAATAAACGACAAAAGACATTAATAACACTAAGATAATGGAATTATTCTTTGAAAGATTGAAGTTTCAAGAACAATTCAGAAAAGAAGTTCTCATACATACCTGAAGAGAAAGATATGACGTAGGGTTATGTTTACTCTATTGACTCCAGCTTATGGGTATGAAATTGAAATGCAATAGCTATGAAGTTACTGAGATCAAATGGCATATGGACAGAGCAATAGTGTATTTCTCTACCATATTGTAATCCAGGCTCACGATTAAACCAGAAAAAATATGGTGGTTTCCTCCTAGGATTTTTTAAAACTATGAAAATCCTAACAATTACTGAAAAGTAACTCCCAGATGGGGTTAAACCACAACAGTCCTTCAATATGTCCATGGACGAAATATGAAAATAATACATTGTGGTCTTATATATTACCTCTTTCTTGACTGACTGTAGTGAAGGAAAACAAAAATAGGAATTCCTCCCTGAGAAAGATGGACTGGAGCTTTTCTATGATCATACATAGAGTGAGCATTTGACTTTGTAGCTACATGCTTTGTATTGCCAGGCATCACACTTTGTACAGAATCCCTAAACAACACTGTCTCTTGCTTTGTGGATGCAAACAGAAGAATGATCTTTGACCAACTGAAAAAAACCCTCCTAGTTTTTAACAAATAACTTGTGTTGTAGCAGCAGGAATTTTTAAATAAAGGAGAAGCAACTCTGACATCAAACACCAACTGGTGTGTCCTTTATCTCTGTATAAATAACAGTGTATCTCCTGTTAGATGACAAAGAACTGCATGAGCACACTCCCTGTAAAGCTCTGCCAGCAGGCTTGTGTTCTCAGATCCACAAATACAAAATGATGAAGAATGTCATCCTCAAGTAATGAGGTATATTTTGAAGCTACCAGCAGCCTCTTAATATAATTGACACTGGCAAAGATGACATTTATACAAATTAACTTTCTAAATGGCTACTGCAATCAGCAACTGCTGAACTAAATTTCAGAGAAAATATGTCTTTAATTTAGAGCACTTGGGAGAATTTTCCTTATCCAATTTTTTTCAATGCATGTACAAATATGGAAAAAAAATTCAATAATTATGTGGGAAATGCTTTATACATCCTAAGCAATTAAAAATTTTTGCAGAACTTCAGCCACCTTTGAAATAATCCAGTTGTTTAGTGACCAATTATCATGCAACCTCCAGCTTTTAAATCTCATCAAAATGGTGACTTTTAGAATACTGGAAAAAAAAGGGATAATTATGTTCAACTAAGGATTCTGCGTCATCAGTTTTTACAGTATAATCAGAAAGATGTTGCATTATTGTATAGAAAAATAAGAGCCAATAAGCAGTGAAGCTGCATAATTAGGACCCCACCTCAGTGGTAATTCAGACATAAGGCCAAAGAGCAAATCATTTCCTCTCTGAGAGAGAGCACGTAGGGAGTGGACTCCCACAGTGCTGTTGCTGATATGAAATAGCATTTATATGCAATGAGGCTCATGAGATTCAGGTGTTATTGCAAGGGCTATGACTTTTAATGCCATTGCAAGCACCAAAGAACATTGTTAGGGAGAAATATGCCAAGTGCTTCATACAGAACCACTTATAGGAAGGGAACACAAAGTTCTTTTGGGGCATCTCAAGCTAATTCTTAGTTTCTAGCAACCCGAATCTCAATAATGATTATTTTAATGACTAAAAATCTCTTGTTGCTAGGAGTTATTCTGAAACACTGAAAATATTCTGAAATGCGGAAAAGTTTGGTTGACAGCAGAAGGAGGCATGGAGTTAAGTTGTTCAAAGCCTCTCTCTATATCTCTGATGTCTCCAAACTAAAATGATGCCATAACCAATGCACTAAAAGAAAAAATAAAATTAAAATATTCCCAACTAGCTTTCTGAATTACAAAGAGATTCTACAAGTTTCCCCCTGCAAAAAAAGAAAAAAAAATCAGTGAAAATCCCTCTCAGGGGGTGAACTTAACTCTAGCAATTTTAGTTACAGAAACTCCTATCACAGCCATGATGATAATGTGTACTTTCCAGATGAGAAAGATCAGAAAGAAGAGCTTCATGAGCTGTTTTATCTTGTATCCCACTTTCAACAGAACCAAAAAGAATTTCTGAAGGAGTCACAAGAGCTGTAAAGACTGGCTTTTTACAACCACAGGCAACAACTCAATAGATTTTTAGTTCAGAAAGGTTCACATGATTATCTTTCTACCTATTGCTCCTGTATCTATCCATAAATCCCTTCCCAGAGCCTTGTAGAAAATGTAAGAACAGCAGTACAAATGGCCAAAACCTGAAAAAAATACAACTTAGTTACTCTGAATTTATCTTGGCGCTGACATGATCCAATGTATAGAACTACCTCAAGAAATTGCCTCGTATCCAGATCCCTTCATCTTGTGCTTTCATGGAAGATTTCTTAAATCAAAATTAGAAGTTATCCAATGTTCCTCTAGAGCAGCTTTTTGAAGGGTTTGGTGGTTTTTGTTGTTGTTGTTGTTGTTGTTACTTGGCTTTTTTTTTAAACTGTGTTATCAGAGCATCTTTCATGGTGTAACAGCTGCCACAGCCTACATTTTTTCCAATGCAGTTTGTTCATTTTTCTGTTCTAATGTTTCTTTGGGGGAAAACTGTTTTGACTCTGTGTTCATACCAGCAAAGGAAGAATCAAAGCCATGTCCCTGTCATGCCTTCTATCTCTGAAACAGAGCTGAGTTCTCAGTTCCAGTGTGTTGGACTCCATTTGGGGATGAAGATTTATAAAG
Source organism: Coracopsis vasa (assembly GCA_026283785.1). Lineage (NCBI taxonomy): Eukaryota > Metazoa > Chordata > Aves > Psittaciformes > Psittacidae > Coracopsis > Coracopsis vasa. Next base: position 4,348 of record JANHGB010011396.1, on the reverse strand, counting down.
CCAAAACCAATCAATTTTATTTTATTCTATATATTATGGTCATCCAGCTGGGCTCCTGGCAGGCTGACAGAGTAAACCTCATCTGGGAAAGATTTGGGACATCTGAGCCTTATCAAATTTATGTATATTTATACCTTCCAAATGTCATGGTCACATACTTGTCCGGATGGCTCTGACCCCTCCTGAAATACCACCCTTTGCTTGCTGCAACACAGGAGTTTATTTTAACTTCCCTTTTGTAGCCACTCAGGTTTGCTAATGAAGCAGTCCAGATGTGAAATTGTTTCTCTACCTCATTCAGACAATTGTGAATCTCAGCACCTTTTTCTTTCAGAGAACAGCATGAAGCCATTTCACCTCTGTTTCATAGCAGCAGAGTCAACAAATTTGGGAGTATTACAAAGGCTTGTCTCCCTGGCCTTCCTTCCTTCCTGCAAATTCTACAGTCTTCTCTGTGTGTACCATAAAAAATATAGTAACAGTCAGACATCACTAATATTTGATGCTGAGTGTGCAAAAACATAGTTTTAATCACTCTAAATGAGGAAACTAAAACTGTTTTAAAAGTACAGCTAAGTGGGAAGGGAGGAGGAAAGGGAAAAATTATCAGTGAAAAGGAACAACAGTGATGTCTACTATTGTCACTTGTGTTCGGACTCTGCATAGTAACAATCAAATTAGAACTGGAGAGAAATAAATAATAATAATGAGGCAGAGGAAGACGGATTGGGTTTACAGAAGGTTTATGGGATAGGATAGAAAGAGGGCTAGAGGCGAAGGAAAGGGCACTAGCAAATATGAGAAGGTAGCAGTAGTGGAGGAGAACACAGAAAAGCCAAAGAAAAAGATAAAAGGAATACAAAGACAGAGAGAAGTGAGCAGGGGGAAAGAATGCCACAGATTAAAATAGATCTACAAAAGCAGACCCAATTATTAAAAGACTCCCTTACTACCCATGCTCACGCTGATGAAAAACATCCCACTTGAAGCTACACTGACCTCCACAACCATGCATCCTGCCAAATACAAAATCACTTTTCTGTGTTCTCAGATACCCACTCACCTCTTTACAAAATTACATTACTGAGATGAGCCATCAGAAAGAAGGTATTTAAAATTCATTTGTGAGCACATTTGTTTCCTTCTCCTCTGTTCTGTCTCTTCATTACCTCACTATGCTGTAAATTCCTCTGTGGTCTTCTGTGCAAACCTGTATTTGCCCATGCTCAAAAGTTTTTTGAATACTGGCCACTGGGAAACAAGATGCAAGTGGAAATGTTAGCCAGATTGATCCAAATGTAAGCTTTGAATGTTACCTTCTTTGACTTACCACTGTGACATTGTAAAATTGCATTTAATTTTCTGTTTTCCAGATCTTCAACAGCTGAGAAGCATGTAATAAAATGTAAAACCCTCACAAAGTACCTTTCTTGCCAAGTGTATGTAATGTAATCTGTCTCTGCAATATTTCATGTGTTCACTGATGAGCTGGAAGAGTTTGTTATCAGCAATAAAGTTCCGGGAAGATGCCAAAATAGAAGATGTTCCAAATATCAGCATAGGAAATGGGTTTATGTGCAGCTGGAGAGCTGGGAGTAGTTTTGAAGGACACTGCATAAAGTGAGAAGGGGACAAGAGGTCCTAAGACGGAGATCGGGACTTAGTCTTGATAGAAATGCAACACTGAAGGAAGCAGAAAAAGACAAGAGATATCAGGGCAATAGAAATCAAGTAGAGGATAAGGCTCCTGCATGGTGCAGTGAGTCTGACAAGTGAGAAGGAAAGGACAAAAAGGAGAAGAGATAGAGACAGGCTGAGGAGGACAGGGAAGAAAGCACTTCACCTCCTAAAGCTCTGTGCTTCCTGAAGCCTATGAATGGCATCCAGAAACTCTTATTCCTCTGCAAAACCCATGGGCAAATCTTTTCTCCCACTCCAGTTCTGGTCCACCAAGATGTCAAACCACTTTTTCTAGCTGCTGTTCTATTAGTTACAGTGGCGGACTTCTATGCCAGGGATCAGAAAGCTCAAATCTAAACATCAATTCATGTGTTTATATTTTTAGACAAACATAACTGTGCTAAAGAAGGACAAAAAAAGCTCATCAATCAAAAATAAAGTTTTATTTTGTTTGGTGAAAAATTGGTACCCCTCTTGTGCAAGTAAAAAAGACAATTATGAAATCACAAAAAAATAGAATGGCATTCTAAATATTCTGTATTTAGAAAGTGAGACTTCTTGACATAACCAAAATGAAAAGTTTTGAGAAGAATATTAGCAAGATGTCAGTTGACACACATACACTTCTGAAATGTCAATCTGTGGGTGGAATGTTTTCTTCTTGTCAGAAATTTCTGATCAGTTGCTAGTCAGCTCCAGAGCTGAGATGCACTGCCAGGCTGCTCCCTGTGTGTCTAGACCCAGACCAAGAAGGAACTAGGGCAAGAGTGGCTGTTCCTACAGAGAAGCCCTTTGTGTTTCAAGAGCAGGCTGCATGCAGCAGAGAAAGGTTCATTTTGTTGGGGCATTTTTTGCTGTACATGACTAGCGCAGAGATTGCTGGCAAAGCCAGCCAAATATAACCCCAGAGGCTGCCAACTCTTTCCAGTCCCGATATCTTGACAATAAAATGACTGCTCAGCTCCCTCAGTCTTCTACAGCTGCAGGAGCTCCAGTTCTCACTGGAGACCTTTCATAGTATAGCCCACAATGCAACAAAATAAGCCTAAATACATTTAGCATTAAATTATCACCCGGCATCCCACTCCACACTATCCACAAAACACCCCAAACCAACCAAACAAAAAAACCTCGAATAATTTGGTTTCCTTCCCTCCTACTTGCTTGTGCCTGAGAGCTGGTCCCAAGTTAGTGGCATGCCTGGTTCAGGTTGAGAGAGTGTTGGAGGTGAAGGGCAGCCCTTCTGCTTCACCTTCCCAGCTACACACAGGCCAGAGACTCTCCAGAATGTTGGGAGGAGCCACATCAAAACCAAGGAAAGCAAGGAGATGTCATCCCACTTTCACCTTCTGAAACATTGTGACAATTTCTAACAGTTTCCTCTACATCCTCTGTCTGCTAGCATAGTAGTGAAAAACAGATAGGAAGAAAGAGGGGAGAAGAAAAAAGGTGCAAAGACTTTACAACAGAGGGAGAAGTATCACAAAGAGATGGGAAAGAAATCGAGGGCTAAGTATCTCTGCCAAAAGAAACAGAAAATCTCCCAGGGGAGGATCAAAAGCAGGAGGGTGAAAAGGATGTTGAGTAAAAACCCTAAGAATAAGAAATTTCTCCTTGAAGAGGAAGGAGAAGAGTAAAATACCAGAGTAGTCTTTAAAAAATAAAGAATAATATACCATATATATATATACATCTCCCATGTAAACCATAGAGAGAAAAACGTGGAAAGTAGTTATTTAAAGAGAGCTGTGTTATGCAGTATAGAAAGTAAGGAGGTGATACAGAAGAGTAGAAAACAAAGACTAGGTATGTATAATTATTATTTAATGTAAATTTTAAGTAAAGTGTCAGTCCTACAGAAAATGTGAGCTTCCCTCCCTCTGTGCATTTACTCAGTTTGTGGAGGTGGGAAGATGACAGTAGTTTGCAGACCTTGAAAGGGTTTGCACACTAATTGGATGAGAAAATAATAAAACAGAAATAGAGTAGTGAAACGCTTTTGTAGCACTGCAGCTTCTTAAGGAAAACCAAGAAACCTCTGCTTTTTAAGACAGCTAACTAAAATAAAACTAACAAAAAGAGGACAAAGCACTGTGTGGAGAATACATTGTCAAAGACTGAGATGGACCACAGACTTAACTAGCTTTTGTTATTGGACTTCTTAACTCCTTGTGTAATTTACATGATTCCACACTCCTGCAATTTTGAGTGTACAGTTCATGTTAAAAAAGAAAAGAAAAAAACAAAAGCACTTGCACATTGAAATATCATTTGCATGTTAAAATTGGATAGAAAGGAACCTATTTCATCTCCATGCACATATGTACATGCGGAGGGGGGCTTTTGTCATGTAAATACTAATTTGTGAAGACCTGAGGGCTTAAATGTGAAGGCCAAGCTGACAATCACTTAGAAATTAAATTGTTGGACTTTTTCATTGTAATCCTTGAAATGAAATTGTTTTTTCCCGAAACTCTATGGCCAAGAACCACACTGCTTCCAGAGAACCTAAGATGGCAGAAAGGCACATCAGAGAATAGTTTAAAGTGTATGAAACCAAAGGCACTCAGAATAAAGGCAGAAACAATGCTGGGACTTGCTTGGCCACAAATTGCTGCTTTAAACCTCACAGTAAAATAATTGAAGAAAACAGATCATTACCCATAGA
>JANHGB010011394.1:45789-67122 GCA_026283785.1 Coracopsis vasa | reverse complement strand
GCATGGAGAGGGGAGGAGGCAGCGCCTGCGTGGGGCTGAGGCCATTCATGTCACCGGTCATGGCCATGTGGGTGCCCATCATGGGAACTGGAGGAGAGAAGGAGGAGCACATTGTTACCCAGGCATACCTGGACCCCCCGCTTCACCCCCAATACAGCACCAAAGGACAGCATCCACTGACAAAGCAGCTTTAAATCTTCTGCAAAGCCCTGCATGAGACAAGCTCAAGGGGAATTTCAGGCAGGGCTGCAATCTGCACAAGGACCAGATGACAGACAGTCCTTTAGGAGCTCTGCCCTCACTGGAATAACTGTCAGCGGCAGCACTGCCGCATCACCTTCCCTTACAAACAGGCTCGGTAGAAACCTAAGCAACTAAGCAAGCCTCATCTCAGCTTTCCCTGCCTCAGGAAGGGAGTAGGACAGAGCCAGCAGCGTAACCCAATACAGAAGCCAAATAGCTTTGTTTTCAGAGACACTGAGAGCAGCCGAAGGGGATCAGCAACAGGTGTGGGCAAGGGTCCAGTGCTTTTGAAATTAAAAAACAGGGGCAACAAAACTCAGCCCCCAGAACCATGTCTGTCATCCTGGATTTACAGGGCTGCTGGGCACTCTTCAGCAGCCAGGAGGAAGCAGGTTACAGAGCTGCGAAATGCAGATATTTCCTTTGAAACTAAGATGTGCCTTAATTAAACTGAGGGAAAAAATGTTTGCCAGCATTTGCGTCTCCTCTGCTGGGAAAAGAAGAAAAAACAAGTCTTGAAAGACAGATGACAGTGCAGTCAGACAGATGTGCAGCAAGAAGTAGTTCTGTTCACCTCTGTGAGGCTTACAGCAGGATGCTGAAGCCTTGCCCTGTGGCGCAGCAGTGAGCAGTATTTGGCTCTGCATGTTTCCAGCAATTACTCCAGGCTCTCCAGCCTAACACTACCTGCTTGGAGATGCCAAGTCTCCTTGCCCAGACTAGCGGGGAGCACACATAAAACAGGAGAAGAAGCAGCAAGGGTTTCTTACTGTTGGTTCCCATGCCGTCAGGGATGGTGGTTGGGGTCAGGGCATTGCGCTGCTGAGGGTTAATTAACTGGCTGACCGAGGGGAGCTTGTTCATGCTGTTCATTTTGCTCAGTGGTGGAGAGTTGGAGCCATAGGATGACTGCGACTGCATGGAGGTCCTGCAAACCAAGGAGACATTAGGACAGGAATCACAGCAGCTGGTTGTTAAGAGTACGCACCCAATGGGCTATATTTGCTGTTTGTGGCAGTGATGACCTGCTAGTGAAATCACTGACACCCTAGGAGCATCGCAGACAAAGATCATTGGAGAGAGAGTAAATAACAGTAAATAAGAAGTTTCCCAGATATACTGGACATTTATAAAACAAATCGTGAAACACTGACAAAGGGAAGCTTCACTTTCAGTTCAAATTTTTTATTTAAGGGAAGCTTTCTAAGGTTTTCAGTTGAAAACAACGTAAGCAAAGCCAGCAAACAGCTGCCAAAATTCAAAATGCCCATTTTTAAGTTAAGTTTTCCTTGTGGTCAAAGACTTTTTCACTAGAACAAGAATTGCGGAAGCCATCTCAAACCATGGTAACTACCCCTATAACCTGACTGCAGAAACCATTTTCAGATCAGGTCACATTTATTACCTTGGTTTCTTCAAAATTCCTATTTATTCATGTAATCAGATTGTTATCAGGCATATGCATAACTGCCAGAGGCTCTTTGCTCAAGACAAACTCCATACATCTTAGGGACCATTGCTGAGATGGTCAGAGCTGCCTGGGACACTAATATACAGCTTTTGCTGGTATTAAGGAGAACCTGGTATCCAAACTCTACAGGCTGCTTGCAAAGAGTATTAGATTCCAACCACTCTACAACAGCACTAGTCTTCCTCAAGTCCAGACAGCCCCGAACTCCATCCAGCATATCTTTGAACTAGGCCAGAGAGGCTTGCTGGTGAGCTCTCCGCCTACCCAGCCCCAAGGGTCCCAGCTGCAATCCTTCCTTGTAAGTGATCCAGAGTGTGAAGACCAGACTGCTTCTGAACGGCAGCCCAGCAGATCAAGTTACGGCTGCGGCATCCTGTCTGGAGTGGGGTCTTTCTTGGGATATGCAGAAAATTATCATTAAAACGTGTCCAATTGGCAGAGCACCACCATGCCACAAGAGAGAAGGTTTTTCTCTCTCTGACACCAGGGACATTTGCAAGACCAGGCAAAGCTGCTGGGGAAGCAGGCATGCTTCCCACACACAACGTACCCACACAATCCATGCTTGTCCAGCAGAGCAGAGGCTCCCCAGCTCACCACGGAGCCTGTCACTTGTTTGTCCGTATCACCGTGACCCCCCAGAGAATGTGCAAGTGCACATTCCCATCTTATTTCCCATTGGGAAACTTGTTTGTCTGGGTATAACTGGTTACACCAATTCCTGAGAACTGGCTTTCCCTCTATGCAAAGAGAATAGTTATTACTTCAAATAAGCAAAGTGTAAAAGGAAAGAAAAGGCTTATACCTAGGTAATTTATTAAAACCTGCAGCACTCAAGGTCAAGTTTCATACAATTACATTGTCTCCAGCTTCCTGCACTTTTAAGACTAGCAGTGTTGGGCGGAGAAAACATCTATGCTAACAGGCTAGAGTATCTAAGGCCCTGAAGAAATGTTACCTAATTACACAATTACAGGAGGTACAGACGGGTGTGAACTGTCCTTTGGCAGTGAAGATGCAGGACAAGATCCAGCCAACTTCATAGACTCAAGGAAGTGGAAAGCACAAGAAGCTTCACAAATTAATATTAATGATGGCAGCAACTCCCAAGGGGAAGTGAAACCGAGCCATGAAGTTCAGACCCAACTTTTCAGGGTAAAGAGAATGATTCAGATCTGAGGTTTCAATTCACCAATTATGAAAGCTGAGGCCAGCCATGAAATTCAAGTCAGGTTTGACACCACCCTTAACCTCAGAGGCTTCTGGATTTAGGACCAGAATGGGTATTTTCAATTTACAGGTTCAGGCACCTATCTTAACTGAGCTTCAGCTGAAATTAATACACATCTAAGTAGTCTCTTAGGGCAAAATCTGCACAATATGCAAGTGAAGAGGTCACCATGTACACAGTGAAATTCCAAATCAAAGACTTCCCCAAAAAGATTTAGTTGCATTGTTCAAGCTCAGAGCAGATTTTATTCAGAGAGCTCCTGACTAGAAACATTTTTTTTTGCCAGGGGTGCCTGTTGCTGAAACAAGATTCTCCAAGGAGGTCAGCATTGGGCTTAACTTTGCCATCTCCACCAACAGTGATCTCAGCAAAGCTAGTTAGAAGACTAGAAAACACTTTGAGGATTTAAAATAAAAAGACGGGCAAACACAAGCCAATCCAAAGCAATCTACACTGTAGGAAACAAATGCATACTTTAACATACAGAGTAAGGACTCTGCTCTTATCGCATTCGTACTCATAAGAATCACGATTAAGACAACCAAGCTCAAGTGAATAAAATGGGAAACAAAAGCAGTTTTCTTCATACCCATGCTCATTTCAACTCAACTATTCCATCATATGAGCAGACATGTAAAAGGTCTGGAGAAAGCCATCTAGTCAAAGAAAAGTCCCAAAATAAACCAAGATGCAAAATTTTATTGAAAATGAATGTCACACATCAATATAGCAACAGCCTCAGAAACACAAGAAAATGGTTTGGTATTGAACACACAGACTACACGGTGTTTGAAGATTCATTTAAAATATATTGCTTTTTTTTTTTCCTCCTTTTTTAAAAAACCCAGGTACTATAAGAGTATCATGCACAGTGATTTTCATTAAAGTTATACTATGTCTCAAGAAAGATTAGAAGTAGGAGCATTAACATTTCTTTGATATCATTGCCAATGAAATGCATTTTAATATCAAGGTATAAGGACTTCAATTAAGAGACTATTATAACTTCTTGGAACAGTCTGATATGAAAGGCACTGAGTCACATCGTGCAACTGATATTTCTCCCTTCAAGAGGCGATGTAATTATTTAGCCAATAACATTTGTAGTTATGCAACCTCATATGAGGGCAATTGCCTGTGATGCTTCAAGGCATATAGTGATCATCTCAAGAGGTAAGGAAGGAAATTCCTTTTCCCACATAAGAAGCACAGTTCAGGTCACAAGCTACCTAATATAATTCTGCACTTTCCCAGCTTACTGGATATCAGCCCTTCACCAGAGGTAGGAAACTACTTGAACAGACCAATTACCTGATTCAGTAGACAAGTCCCAGGCTCCTCATTCACATTAGATGAGTACACCATCATGTAAGCAGCCTTAATGCAAATTAAGGTCCATTAAGAACAGGGCTGCTCAGGCTCAGAGCATTTAAGATTGCATCCAAGCCCTTGTGCTTACAGTTTTCTATCCCTGAAGACCTAGAACTACTCACAATGTAGAGGGACCCAAGTAGAATCAAAGCTGTCCAGTTCTGGGCTTGTCTTTCCTTACACTAGCCACAGAAGGAGCAGCAAGGATTACATCCCAAGCTCACACATGGTCAACATGACCACTGGAGACATTTTTTTCGTGTAAGGTTGACCCCTGGGCTGCGTAACACTGGGATGTCACTGATGTGTCCTAGTAATGGCACAAGTGACACAGATGATGCTCAGTTGCACTGACCCGCTTTGAAGGCCCATGAAGTGAGACACTAAAAAGCAGAGCAATACCCTTGCTCTCCACATCTCTAATAGCTGCTATTCTAAAGCAAGCAATTGTGCATCTTTAAACCATGCAAGTGGTTTGTAGACTTGGGACAAGCTATTGTGTAAATGGGATCTTGGAAAGGAGAAGCCCTGATGGTCACTAGGCACATAGTAACTACAGCACAAGGGCAAAGGTGGCAATAACGACTCCTCTTAGATTTCAGGTATGGGAATTTCCCATAGCAGGCAGCAGATGCAATCTGCTCTCCAGGAAATGGAGCTATAATACAGGGAGTGGATATACATCAGCTATGCGATATGATATAACTTCACTGACTGATAAGGTCCTATTATTCCACTCTGTTATTCCTTGAAAAGAAAAGGCTTTTCCAAAGGCCCAGAGATGACAAAGAATTAATCAAAAGACAACTCGGAAAAAGTTTTCTTCTTTTACCTGCAGACCAACTATGAAGTAACTCCAATCACTTCCAGCTTCAGGTTATTTGATAAAAAAAAATAAAGTACCTTCTAAGGTAACCACTTTGTAAGCTGGAGAGCACATTAAGTCACCATTAAGACCAGCTTCACTATCATCATCCTCTTATAGGTAAGGAGGACAAATTGGAAAACCCTTTCAGAGAGCAGTAAGTTTCAAATAATTTAGATTCTTATTTGGTGGAAGTCTCAGGTGCTCTATTGCCCATCATGGTACAAAGGTTTCCTAGAGGTCAGACCAGAGGATGTACTGGAGCATGAGCTGGAATCTCCCGGCATGGGCTGTGGACATCTTGTACCCTTTGGTGGGCTGCCTCCTCAAACTTGCTGGTGCACAGGCTGTGGAGCAGTGCTCTAGATACAGTTTTCTGTGTGTTTGTCACAATATTTCGGTGTTGCCATCCACAAGCAGACAAGACCCCAAAATCCAGGAATAAGCCTTCATTGGAAGGACAGATTGACAATCCTATAATCCTGCATCTGGACTGCATTTGCAGTTCAGGTTCCCACCTCTCACAGAGGAAGGAATAGCCTTTCTTCTCACAAATAAAAAGGCACAGCGCAATAGTTACCTTCTTTGTAATCTTAAAGTCCTTCCTGGGGTTTCCAGGCAAAGTAGAGAGGTACTTGATTTTGTTAGCCTTATACAAGGAGCAATGGTAGAGCTACAACTATATGAAAATAATCGCTGCTAGTGCTTAATTAGTTACTATTTATACTAAATCACAATTCTGGGGGGTTTTCTCCATCAGCCCTCCCCCACACTGCTATGGTAGAACAAGTCTTGCTAAGACAATGAAGGAGATATCCAAAGATGTGATAGGCTCTCAAAGATGCTGTTAGTACGAGTCATCACCTGCTCAGATCACAGCTCTGCTGTCTGGAAGCAGATGATGTGATGTTCAGAGATAAAAGTCTTCTCCCACTGCATCAGGCTTTTTCCCTTGGTGGGTGGCCAGGGGGCCCACTTTGCATTTGGGAGGCACCTTCTCTTCAGGATGTACCTAACCACAAGTGTATCAGAGCTGGACACACACCTGCCCCAAATAAATCCAGTATCGACTGCACTGCAGGCACAAAGGTTCTCATCAGTATCAACCTAGCCCCCTGTATTTCTCAGGGCTATTGATCACTGACATTTGTGATCAAGCTCTGCTCTTCAACCATTGCTGATCTGGGTAGATACGAGCTCACAGGGGACGTCATTCCTGGTGTACCTTCAGTAAGTTCTTCACACTACTGTTTCCTGCGGCCATGAACACGAGGGCTCCTCAGGAGAGATGCCACTGGCTGAAAATGTGGGTTGAAAGACACTTCTCTACCAGCATTAAGGGCTATTGTTCATGTAAGGATGTTTGAGCACCTCTCAGTGGGGAAAGCCCCAGCAGGCATCATTCCCACTCTCAAATAGCTCCTCCCCCCTTACCTGTATCCACACCTAGTGCAATGTTAAGTCCATGGCATGTTACTTGCATGTCGATCATTTCTCCTTTGTGCTGGTCTGAGCTTGACATTGAGAAATGAAGTTTCCAAGTGATTCAAATCCTCCTTGTTAAGCCCCATACAAATGATTTTCAGAGGTAAAGTCTGATACAAGCAGTGCTAGGATTTACAAGTCCTTGCTGAAAAAGTCTTCTGTACAGGAACTGCTAAGCGAGGATGCACTTCATGTACACAATAAGCAAAAGCCACTGGTTGCAGGATTAATGGACAAGGTGGGCATGGCCTGAGGCATATGCTGGCACTGCTTTCCCTTTGCACTATGAGGTTTGTAGTGATGGAGTAAAATGCAGTATGGTTGATGAAAACTCTAAGGCAACATTTAATAACTGCTGAACATCTGCAAGGAAAGGGTCAAGATCAAACTTCTTTTCACAGGTAGGGAAACAAGCAGTATTGGACACTGCCCTTTATATCCTCAGCTGCAAAGGGAGCAGAGACTCGTGGATGTCATAACACGGAAAGTCTTCAACCTCACATTCAACCTGTGCAGCTCAGCCTGCTTGATTTGAGCCCACAGAGTCAGGAAGGACCTTCTTAAACTCAGCAAAGCTGGATTAATGCCAGGGGTGCTGGCACAAAGTCAGTCACTCAGTCTTCCCAACAATTGTCATGTCAGAGTCAGACCCTTTAAGATTAGAAATAAGGGGAAACAATTCATGATGCCCAATTAGTGGGCATTTCTACAGAAAAAAAATAAATAAAATGGATTTCTTACCAATGCCAATTCATATAATTATTACCTCCTGTCCAGCAGTACAAATACTTCAGCTACTTGTACTATTACTGCGTGACTGGCATTAAAACAGGCCAAACTGACTATCACAGACTGTTTAAACAACACCCCTCTTTCTACCCCACACCCTAGCCCATAAACACATTTTTAAAGTTAAACAAGACAAGAGGCATTTTAAAATTGAGACCTGCTCAGAGAAACACTGCTGAGTTTCACAAATACAGAAGAGGAAAGAGTATCAACACATTACAAAAACAGGAAGAAAATGTTACATCAAGACAGACGACTTTGTGGTTCCTGACCTCCCAATGCTATGGGCTACAACTAAGAGGTCTGTACAAATGTCTGTTGTTTTTGGAAATTTTGAGTCCCTTCAGAATATTGCTCTATTTACGCTGTTGCTGTCAGGCTGTATTTGCCCCGCTGTTCCTAGTCCTGCCAGCTGGGCAAAGTGACCCCACCAGCTCAGTTTATGGATATACTGATGGGTTTGGGGGGCTGGAATGTTTTAGGATGGCATCTGTCTGTTTGGGAGGGTCTCTCCTTGAGTCCGTGAGTTCACTCCTGAAGCAAGCCGAAAGGAGACTGTAGAGAAGGAACCAGAGAAAAGAAAAAGATGAATGTACAGGACCTTTCACCAGCCACCAAGAGAGAAAGTCAGTTTCCACCTTCATGATCACAGTATGGGCTTTGAAGGAGAGGAAAAGCAGATGCCTTAGCACCCACAGTGAGGATATGCAACAGGGAGATTTAGAAAGCTGGAAAGCCCCAGCTACAAGTGAGTGCTTGGCAAGGAAAAAAAAAGAACTATTTGATAGGGAAATCTGATTTCTGTGTCCCCATCCCATGATACCTAATGGTGTCTTGATATAGCTCCCAGCAAAAAGTACAAAAGGCAAAAAAGCACTCAGCCAAAGGGAAAAAGGAGAGAAGCGGCTTCCATTGAGCCCACTTCAAACTTCAATTACTTTAAAACCAGAAGCTGGTGCTAGGAAGAAAAGATGGTGCCTTCTGTTAAAGGATCATATTGATTACATCTCAAATACTCTCTTTTTCAAAGCTGAGGGACTCTCTGCACTAAAGCCAAGGGGTCCCTGGGACTGCCAGCTGATGCAGAAGGCACTGCTCCCTCAGAGCCAGCAAAGCAAATGTAACATGTCTTCATATACCTAATCCCCCACTTTTTCTTGCTCACTTTCATCTTGGCAATTCTCTAGTGAGAACACTATCTGAATGCCCGCAGTTCACAACGCATGCAAGCACAGCATTATAAAACCAAACCAAATCATGCAAAAATCCACTATTAGCTTCCACACCAAGAATGAGAATAACTAGGTGGAGGTATGAAGAACACCTTCCCCGCCAGCTCCCTGTGACTGTAAGCGTGAGGATCCCTGCAGCAACCATCTCACTGGAACACTCCAGGCTGAATAACTCAGCTATGTCATACCTCACTCAGGAGGTTAATTCCTTCTCATTAGATAATGAGCTGTGCTACTCACTGGATTGAAAGGCAGCCAGTGGGTTGATAGCTGCTGATAGAAAAGAAACATTTGCTGGGATATAAGATCCTACTTGGACATAAGAGCCCTCTTCTTGGTAGTCACTGGAAGACTTTGCAAAAACCCTTCAATCACGGGAGTTGGACTTGATGATCCTTATGCTTACCTTACAACACGAAATGTTTTATGATTCTATGCTACGACAAAGAATTGAAATAACGACTGACAAAGGTGCTCAGCAGTGTGAAACCCACCAAGGAAATTTTGCTGTATATGAAGAAGCGTTTTCCAGTGAAACCCTTAAAGGCTGTGCAGATACTCCCTGGGAATATTGATGGTAATTGTATTTCACAGCAGTTTATCAAAGAAAACTTTCATGCATAAGCCACCTATGGTACCTCTGGCAGCAGGAATCTTCTGGCAAATAGGTGTTTAAAACAAATAGAGGCAGACCATGAAAAGGAAGTCTAAATAAATGTGTGTGCTGTTGTTCAAATACGGGCCCCAGGATTTGGCAGTGAAAAAGGAAGAATAGAAACTGCAGCAAAAAAAAACCCAAAACTTCCCACCTGTGATCATGAAGGTATTTGGCATAACAGTAAATGCAAAAAAATCATGCACGAAGAAGCAAACAGAGAGAGGAGAAGAGACAGAGAAAGATGTGCGGTCTGGCACAATATGGAACATTGCAGTATTTTGGTCATTTTCTGGGACACAAAGCTTTTAGATTATTGCTAGGTTTGCCTTTTTTAGTCCAGAACAGTAAGACAGTTGCATCTGCTTACCTGCCAAATGCAATGCTGGTCTGTATGTGCATGAAAGCAATTATACAGTTGTTTTCCAAATGACAGATTTACCTTTTTAAAACTGCTTTTCACCATGATAATTTCATCCTTACTTTTCCTACTTTTTTAAAAAGATAAAGCTTTCCATGCTGTAGGAACAAAAGCGAAACATCTTCCCACACACCTAGATAGCTTTCCTATGTTAACCATTGCTCATAAAACTAAAATGAAAAAATCAAGGAATTCCTCCATCAAGGTTTGACTGTGGAGCACTGTAGTGCAGCTCCATTTTGAGTAGAAAGAGACAAAGGCAACTCTCAAACATCCCATCCCCAGAGAGCTCTGCTAATACCTACAGGTTGCTACACATTCAAACTTGGTCACTTCATATTCACTTTCCTAGCTCCCAATTTTAACACACACTTCGAATGAAAGAAATCAGACTGAATTTTCAAAGTACATCCTTACTTACAAAACGAAAGGCATTTTCTTTTAAAGCCAGAATAGACTTGCAAAGGTGTCACTGTGCTGCTGAGTTTTACTAGCTTGACAAGCAAGCATCAGTAGCATATCTCCTTGCAACCTGCTCACTTTCAAAGTTGCTCTTACCCAAACCAGTTGCCACAAAATGCCTTCTCTCCCCATTCTCATGTTGAGACCTAAAGCTCCTTTATTGTTCTTTTCTGGGGTGGAATTGTGTCTATGAGTCTTTTCAGCCTAAATGCCCTTTCTCCCTGAACACATTCCTTCAGAACTTAAGTCAAACCATGGATTATAGAGGAAAAAGCACCAGAACCCAACTGCAGCTATGTAGCTATTGCCTGAACATGCATTGATGCTTGATGGCAAGCTGTCGGCAGTAACAACTGCAGCACCTCTGGACAAACACTCAAAGTTATTTTCCTTCCCACTTCTGGTATATTTAAGAGCTCTTAATCTTTCTCCCCAGTATCTGAGCACACTCAGCAGCTGAGAAAAATGAGTATATAACTGGACAAGTGCCAGGAGACATGCCAAAAGAAGTTTCATTAAATTAAATGGCTGGACTTACACATGCTGGTCTTAAAGGTAACACAAATACCAACCTCAGTTGCCAGGAACCCATCCTCTTGATATAGGAAGAATGAAAACAGTAATTACAGCAAAGCAACTGTCAGCACCAAGGGAAAGCAGTCATCTGCTGCCGTCCATTTCTGCTTACAAAACCATTTCTCAACTGAGATGGCTGTAGCTCAGGTGGAGCTTTGAAAACACGCAGCCAGCGCACAAAGGCGGCAATGCCTAGGAGCTAGTAAATACAAGCTATAGTATAAACAAACAGTGCAGATGACTGATAAAAATAATGATCATTTTAAGTGCTCCGAAAAATTGTCCAGAGCCCCTGGACGCTCCAGCAATTTTGGCACAAGGCTTTTTTCACACCTCCACAAGACTCCAGCTGACACTAAATACACACAGGTTGAAATGTGAACACATGCAGAGATCTGGCAGAAAGCCGTGGCATTGCAGAAGTCCTGAGACAAGGCCAAGGCACCAAAATAAATCCCTACAGGCTCAAGTGGGACTTATGTGGTGCCTTGGCCTCCTACTAACCTCTGCAGAGAATGACTTATACCCGCAGCCTCCTGACGCGTGAGCTTACCAACAGGAACGTGTGAGATCCTAAGCACTACCGCTGGCGGCTACCTAACAGCCCGGGTGGCTATTTTCTGTCACCCGATATGGCAGGTGAAGCAATGCCCACAAGCAACACCACTTACAGTCTGTCTGGGAAGTCATTCTCTGACCCAGTGTCTGCAACTGCAAAGCTTTGGGAACAGAGGAGAAAATGGAAACCAGACACTTATTTGGCTGTTCTTCTTCTCCCCATCCTCCTGGCACTTACACCACCCAAAGTAATCCTGGCACAGCTCTACCAGCTGAGTTCAGATAGGGCCTATGTCTGCCTGGATGGGAAGTTTCTCATGTGCAATGCGGAAAGTCAGTGAGAAAGTGTAATTTCTAAAAACACTATAAAACTGCACATGTAGAGTCTTTCTTTGAAGTTCCCACTGGTCACAAATGTATTATGTGTTTCACGCTGGCTCCCAGCTTTCAGCTTCCTGTTTTATAGCTGAGGAACCTACAGCATTTATATCCCACTGAGACATCAGCCTTCCAACAGCACCAGAGATACACAACAGTAGGGTTCAAGAACTCGGCCAAGCTGGTGCTCACACTCCCAAGTCCACGTGCTCCTGGCAAGACACTTGGATACCCTACAGAAGGTATAGGGATGGCTACACATTTGCTGCTGTTCCCATGGACCAGACAAGAGAAGAGCACACCCAGCCTGTGCTCCCCAGCTCAGGTGTGCACAGGCAGCTGGTTTCTGTGTGCAGGTTGTTCAGAGGCACTGCACCATAGGCTCTGGCTGGAAGTCAAGAACGAGGTGCTAACCTGCCATTCACCCTCCAAAGCCAAAAGGTGAACTGCATGGGACAAGAGACTAGAGGAGAACCTTGAAAGCAACCAGGACATGTGTGTGAAGAATGAGGCCTGATTTGTCCTGCTGCACAGGTCATGAAATCTGGATCTCAAACTCAGAGTCTCTCAAGTTCTGTACAGAAACTTGGCTTTGGCTAAACTTGTGGCATCAATTTCTGCCAGCTCTGACCACAGAATTAACAAGCAGCTATGCTGTTGGAAAAGATTTTGCCAGTGCAGTACTATACTGCACTGCAGTAGAAGTGCTCGGCCCTCAGTTGAGCATCACATCCCTACCAGCAAGTGTGCAGAAGCCTTCTGTGTCTCTCTCCTCTCTCCCTCCTCCCCACCACCCTCACTGCACAGATCACTGCAAGCACACTCATACTCACTGCTTCTGAAGCAAGTGCTGGTGCTGCTGCTGTTGCTGTTGCCGGTAGGTCTCAATCGTGTGCTGGGGAAGGTACTGCATAAGTTCCAGGGACTCTTTGATCTTTAGTAGCATTTCGTAGGTCTCACGTCCCCTCACCTGGATCATGGGAAAAGAAAGAGTGGGGAGGAGGGGGGAAGAAAGCCTTAAAGGACTGCATCTATAGTCGTTAGTGACAGACACCTTAGTGAGCTTTAGGTACAGTCAAGTAAACAACCATTGCAGGATGAAAATACTCTGTTTATACACAATGATATGCAACAAAACCTTGTTGATAAACCTTGTGCTAAAGGTAAAGAGATAATGTTGAAGACTGATAATCTGACACTGAAGGTTAGTGAACATCTTGGGTTTCTCATCTGCCTCAATATAAATCTATGCCAACCAAAAGCAATATTCTGATCCAATCCGTTAGACAGAAAACATCTTTAGCTATCTCAGATGTAAGCAGATCTTCTGCTGAATCTTACATGCATTTTGGAATTTGGGTGCTGGGTTTGGATCTCCCTTCTCCTCTAGGAACATCATGGTTGGTTGTGATTTATCCAACTAAATGTGGCTCTTCGGAAAACAGCTAAATGGCCAATTACAGACACTTCTTGCCCTTTCTGATCCTACACAATACAGCGTATTTCACTTCTATCACTACATTACAATGGCAATACATACAAAAGCCACAGAAGCATCCACCTTGGTCAGTAAGACAATACCCATTATCTCTAGAGGAAGCGCCACATATCCAGAAATGACAGACAAAGATACCCCATTAGGTCTCCAAGGCAATTTTTCCACCAGGACAGACAAATCCCTTGGGATATTCTCATACGCATTGCACAAGCCACTGTCAGTCAGCAGCTACTGGATTTTTTTGTATTTTTTGTTTGGAACATGCATTTAAAATAGCTAGCTCAGGGGATTAAAAAAAAAGTAATACAAAAATCTACATCCCTTCCTCAGTTCTCTTTGAGGTCTAGGTAAGCCATTGACTTGCCTCAAGTCACTGAGGAAGATACTAAACAAAGTAAATGCAAAGATAGAGAGAACTCACTGGCAAATATAAGAGCTCATCATCTGGGGAACGTCTTTTTTTGATAGATGTCATCTGTATGCCATGAGTTCCTTGTCGAAAAGCTGGAAGAGAAACCCCAAAAGCATCCCATTAAAAAAGGGGGAAGGAAAGAAAATTAAAAAAGGGGGAGGGCTGTGTGTGGAGAAATAAATTTTTTTTTTTTTTTTTTGAAAAAAAAAAAAAGGAGGTACAAGAGAGACATAAAAGTCTCAGATCTGCAGTGCTCTGGAAAGATCTCTGCCTAAGACACTCCAGAACTCCTCTTGCAGCTTCTGGCTCCATAAGGCAGACATGTCTTTGTGAATGCTGGGTAGCCGTACTGCTTGGGAAAACATCAGCCAAGAAGCACTGGACATATGGCAAAACCCCAGAAAGCCATACCTAGAACAAGCCCTGGCTCTTTCCAGGAAAGACTGCGAGCTTTGGTGTAAGAGTGCTCAGGAGCTGTTTGGTGGATCAGTGATCCATGAAGACAAGATAACAGGCAGGGAGCATGCAGAATTCACTGCAAAAACAAAGCCCCCTCTCCAATCTTGCTTCATTCAGCCTAGTACCTCGTTAAGCATATGTGGGAAACCAAAGATAGTGTTTCATGCTGTGCTTTCTGATGAGTACATTGCACTCTTTAGAGCACAGAGAGAGGCCACTTGCCAGAGCACCTGCATGCACAGGAGGGTTTATATGCAATCTTAATCTAGATCCCTGTGGCTGGAAGACACATGCTGCAGCATGAGACACTGGCTAGAAGGAGCAGAGAATGACAGTGCAGTCCCAAACAAGCAGTAAAGATTCAAAAAGTAGTTACAGAATCCCAGCCATGAAACTTTAGGGTGGCAAATAAACACCCCATCACTCCACTGCTGGCAGGTCTAATCTAACACAGGGAGTGCTGCAAGGGAGCCCATAAACCCATCTTGTGAACACCAGCTCATTTTTCAGGTTGATTGACCCTGGGAGAACAGATGTCTAATGCCCTCCTGCCTCCAAGCCCATGCACAGCACGGCACATCCCCGCAGCACAAGAGCCAAGGTCGCACCTGCACCCACGGTTTGCAATCTGCCCAGCTCTGCCAGCTACTTACGGCGCTTCGTACCATCACCATTCTTTGTGCTGTCAGAGACTTGCTGCTTGCGGATGCTGTCCTCATCTGCTTTGCGGTCTCTGCCTGGGCAAGCGCAAATGCGGGCTTCGAAACATCGGCGGCCCAAGACTTGCCCACTGGGAAGAGAGGTGAGAGGAAACGTCAGCTGGCAGCTTAGATGCAGGCCAGCAGCATCCCCCAACTTCACACCAGACTATGCACAGACAGACCAAAACCTCCCATTTCCCAGTCAGGATATCCCAGGTGCTGGGCAAGTGTTGAAAACCATCCTACAGCCCTTTGCATCAAGCTGTCCCTAAGGATATGCAATGCTGCCCCAAACAGAAGAGCTCAAAGGCCACCTGCAAAGCAAAGGTGATGCACTACTTACTCTCTGGTTTCTAGTGTCACAATGATGAGGATCGGGCGCCGGTTCATCCCTCCCACGCAGCTACTGTTACACATGAAGTTGTACAAGACTGTTGTGAACTCTGTGCCAACCTGGGTGAGACAAAGGAGATGAGCAGAAAAAATGGTGTATAGAAAGCTCTGCTTTTTCCAGGCTCTCCTCTGGTACTTCCATAGCTGTGTTGCAGACTAGCATGAAATAGACTACACTGCAAGGATTTCTTAAAAGAAATTGAGAACTCCTATTCTCGAAGGACAGAGAGGGTGTTTGAAAGCTCGTATTTGACAAAGAGGAGGAAGAGATTCATTGTGATGAGGATAAGGAAAGCACAAGATACTAACCCCTTCAACTCCCACCCCTTTGTATGCTGGGATGCCACCACCCTGAGCTCACAACATACCTGAGGTGGCTCATAAGGGACCAGCACGCTCTGCCTCCCAGTGATGGGGTCTTCTACATACTGGGCATGGCTGTTCCCTTCCACCCTGATCAGGTGGCTGGGAGGCGCAATCTGCCCTGCAAAGGGAAGGAGGCAAAAAAACCAAGAGACACCATTTAGTGAAGCAAGATCACACACAAGGCAGCAAGATCTTCTACCAAAAGAAACAATCCATCTATCAGAGCACACACATGCCTCCCAATCCTTGAAGCATCCCTTCTCAAGGTCCCCACTGCCAGACAACAAAAGCAACAGTGTTTCCCAAGCTCACACTGGATACCTGTGAGTAAACTTGAACATGAGGTTTCATGATCCCAGACTAAGCAAGCCCAAATGTCAACTGAATGGCAGCTCACAGCAACTCTTCTAGAGGATAATCCATGTGGATTTTCACACCTTGTGAAAGCCTTTCTTTTCCTTCCCCAAACACACACAAAAAGCAAATTCCTGCAAGTCTAAATTCCTACTCTTTTTCTACAAATTGCTAGCCCTATTCTGTTGTCTCCTATCAGTCTTGATCCTAAGGAGCTAACAAAGATTCAAATAGCAAAAGAAATATGCATTTAATTGATGATCAACTTGAAAAATCCCGCTTGCTTACAGCAGTGGCAGAAGGGAACATAAACTTCTTTGTTTATAGGCCCTTTTCCAATAATTAATAAAGTCTCCTTCCTGCAAATATTCTTCAGTGTTCCTACAATGTATGACTAAATACTGAGGACAGAAGCCTATTACAGGTTCATCTCAAGAATTTGTTGTGTTTGTTTCAATTGTGTTTTGCTCATTTCTTAACCTAAATACATCATATTTCTAGAGAAATAATTATTTCAGAATAAAACCTCATAATTTTATTTTTTTCTTCATAAAACTCTATTACTGAACCAGGTATCAACCCTCAAATAAACCAGTTCTGTTAGAAAAGCACTTCCTAACATGAAAAACTGTTTTGAAGACCTGACCACTTCGCTCTGATTTTGCACTCCTAAGTCCTTGCTTATTTTTGTGCTTGTCTAGCTGCCTGTTTTGCAATCAGCAAAGGGATCTGGGCTCCTAAGACATCCTGCTGACACCAACAAGTGGTTTTTTTACAGTAGGAGATAAATAATGCACATAGAATAAAACAGATGCTCATCTGAAGTTATGTGAACTTAAATGACCAAGTCAAAACAGAGCCCAGCCTATGAGTTTGCGGAAAACCCCAGGACGTTTTTAAAACTGCTGCTCCTTCACTAACACAAGAAGCAGCAAGTAAAAGATTAAAACGTTAATACTGAACCAATAGCGTTAAATGTACAGGAAGGTTGCCTACAGTTGATGCTGGCACTCAGTGTTATTCTGCCAGAGATAAACAGCACCTCCATCTTTGAGGCGTGGATTAAATGCTGGAGATGATATTGCATCCTGTTACTAGATCCTTGTCCCAGCGACGTGGAAGCTCATTCCTGAACACAAGAACAGCTGCTTCTCATTGCGGGAGCAAAAGCAGAGCAGGGAAAGGCTGCCAGAAGGGCATTGCCTGCCATGAGGACAGACATCCATCCAACCTGGGCAGGCGTGAGATTTATTTCGGTACTTTCTTCCCAAGGACGTGCTTGAGCAGGGACAGCTAAAGTGTAGCATGAAGCTTCCTGCTAAGCATGGGAAATAAAAAGCTGCACAAGATGTTGCAGGGCGGTCTGCTTCCAGCAGGTTTGCTGTAAAGCTGCCACCAAATACCCACACTGGTCACTCATCAGATGTGCAGCTTTGGAGAGGGACTGCCAGCAATGCGCTGCCTTCCTTACCTTCGTTGAACTCCCGGCTCAGCTCATGGTTCGGGCAGCGTTTGACCACTTCGGTGACATGTTCAGCTTTCTTGTAGACTGGCATAGCCCTGATAACAGCTCCCTGAGGTGGCGGGGTCATCACTTTGATCTGAATGGGACATGTCTTGGCGATCTGGCAGTACAGCTTTTTCAGTTCAGTGGAATACTGGATGAGGAAACAGAGCAAGAGAGAGTCAGAATGTTCAGCTAGGAATGTATGCATGCCAGAAGGACTGAGATGGGTTTGCATGTATCACCGAATACACCAGCTACTGCATGGGCATTGCATTTGGTCACACAAAAGCCACATTTCCAGACAACTGGCAAAAGCTCTACACCTTTGTCTGGTTTAGAATAGCAGAATATAAATCTACATCTTAGTTTTCCTAAAGAGCACCACTTTTACATGAACAAATAGTCTTTATTACTCTTGGGCACACATTCACTCTTACAAGAGACACACACTACCTTCTTAACAAAATGGCTACTATTCTTTCCACAGCACACTGTAATCCTGGAAGCCACACACAAGGTGCTGCATCTTGTTTTGTAAGAAGCCTTATTACTTTTGTAGAGAGTTGAAATAAAAACATCAGCCTTCAAGTTGAACAGCACTTGAAAGCAAGACCCTGACCAATCTGGGAGTTGTACCAAATCTGACATTTTAGTCACCTTTTAAAAACATCTCACACCTCTGCTTACTACTTCTGTAGCAATCTCCATACTTCTAAACTCAAAATATTATGTCCACAAAAGGTAAAAAAAAAAAATTCTTTTTTTTTTTTTTAATAATCAAAAAAGGTGAACATTCCAAAGACCAGGTCCATGGCAAGACCTAGAGCACAACCCAGCAGGTGACTCTAAAAGGGAAGTTGTGACCGTGCAATGAACACCTGGAGCAGAACAAGATGCTCTTATTCACTGTGCTAACTTGAAGCACACCTCTTTTAAGATGTTCCCCACTAAAGCAGTAACACTGGTGCAGCTTTTTCCCTGACGTGTGCTCACATCTGGAAAACTTTACTCAGCAAAACATCAAGGCATGGGCTGAAGTCGTTGGTTTCTGCTCAAACACCCTCACTGAAATAAGGGTGTGTGCTTAGCAGGAATGGTTTGCAATGCAACTCTTACATAGTTCAGTAATCCAAACCCATTTTTCTGGATGTCCCCCACGAAGGAGAGTCTCCAGTCTCCTCTGCTGTTCCAGAACACAGTGCCCCACTTCAGAGGCATTCAGTTTTCTCCAGGTGCTCACACATCTGCAAGTGCAGAGCTCTTCCAGTAATTCTAACCACGTAACCCACAGGAATTGCTGGTATTTCCCCACTTCCATCTCTTGGGTTCTTGCACAGAAAAAAAAGTGAAAGCCCCAAGGTGGTGGTTTTCTCAAAAAACATCCCTAGCAGCCATGGCCGATACAGCCCCGATCCCAACCATTCAAACACAGCACCAGCAGGTTCATACTGGTCAAGAGCAAAATGTGGCCATCCACCCTGCTGGGATGGAAAGAGCCAGTGCATGCATGGGTGTGTGGTGGGTGATGTGGCAGCAGAAGGATTAGCTAGCGATATTCAGGGATTATTTGCATTTCAAAACATATATGCTGCTAACATAGGAAAAACCAAAGTTGGGAGAGACACCAGGGAAGAGAGAGAGATTAAAAATAAGCCAAGCCAATCCCTTCCTTCCTCACTCAACGCCACCCATCCATATGGCAAAGAAGATGCTACAGGTATTTAAGCTAAGGAAAAAAGTTCTTTAAAAATGCAAAGGCCAAATTGTGCAATGTATTTTATGTGCCTCCAGGCTACAGATTAAACCCACAAAGGATTTACCCAGCCTGCGGAAATGGGGAACATGCCAAACAATTACAAAAATAAAAGTTGCGAAACAGATCTGGATGGTGATTTATATCGTACATCTTTTTACCTGAAACTCCTTATTGTTTTTTAATTAAAAAGCAATTCCTTACTGAAGGTAAGAGTGAGCTCACTATGTTGTCTTTTCATCTCAAGAAGTAGGAAAAGAATCACTTAGATTTAAAAGAAGAAATTTAGAAAGCATTGTTTCCCTCAACGCATCAGATTGCTAATAGCATTGTGAAGGTTTCAAGGAAAGAAAGCCTCAAAAATCTCAAAAAGCCACCTAATCTCTTGGATGCCTTGATATAATTGAAGTGTAAAGAAATTGGGCACCCAAAGGCCAAGGGCTGAAAGGAAAGCATAAATATGGAAGTGCAATGGCGCAGGGAAGGGACAGCACACACCAGGAGCCAAAGTGTCCGGTGTCTGCAGGCATTCGGAGAATTGAACAAATGGAAGGAGATACACACCCCTTCGTCACATATCAGGGGTGTTGGTGTTGACTGTAGTTTTATGTATAACATCTTCAAAGACAAAAGATGGGGTTACAAGTTGGGGGAAGGGGAGTGTCAAAAAAACCCAAAAAAAAACCACACACAAAAAAACCAACCCAGAAAAACCAACCCAAAAATTACTACTTTCAGAAGGACAGGAGCCCAACAGCAGCATGAATACTGAGAGTCCAGATCAAACAGTGTGGTCTCTCTGCCAGCAAAGGAAGCGATCTGTTCCTCATTCACCCTTTGGCACCCCAACTGTCAGACTCCTTTTGCTACAACCAGCTTGGAAGGCATCAGACCTGTAGCTTAAATTCACAGGAAGCAAGCAGCAAGGGGCTAATGGGTTACGATGAACAAGCCTGTCCAACAAAGAAATATCCATATATGTCCCCAAAACACAGGGCAGACTCAAGAGCTTCAGTCTCTGGCCAACACACCTTGAACTTGGCATGTTAGAAAAGGAGGGTGACCAGGAGCCCACCTCTGCTTTGGGACATGGCCAAGGCACAGGGAGGCAAAGCAGCAGCACCCAGCACAGAGACAGACAAGACAGAAGGATGGCTGTGCTGCCTTTTTGTCACTCAATTGCAAGAGAAGTTCAAGCCTCATGGGCACTACACAGGCCTTGGAGACATGGCATACAGCCATGATTTCACATCTACTCCAAGCACAGCCGCCTGCAAGCGTGTAAACACTGAGCAGCCGGTCATTTAACACCCGTGTAAATCCGTTCATGGCGTACCTGCTGTCAGACAGCAGGGGTCTTGAATTTCCCACCCTTCCAACTTTGCTGCAACCATAGGTAACCTGATGCCCAGCCATTTATTGGCATAAATAGATGCCAACAACTAGGTCATAGTGACTTCGTACTGGATCAGTGATAATCGCTATATCCACTGAGCAAGACAGGATATTGTATATAGATTTCAAAGCAAATAAGCTGCAGGAAAGAAAAAAAAAAAACAAACCCAAACTCGAGGCAGGAACTGTCTGTGCATTCAGAGAGTGCCTGCAAGCAAGGGTTGCCTTTCTTGGCATAGCTGCCTCTCCACATTGGTCCCCAAACTGCACCACCTTGCAGCAGATGACAGTCTCCCCTGCCCACCATTTTGCTACAGGAACTGAGAGATGCTCACTGTATAAGGGGCAAGAACACAAGATGAGTAATTCCCAGAAAACCAGAACATGACTATAAATCAATGCCCTTCTGTTACTTGCTTGAATAGGAAAACAAATTAATTTGGAACAAAAACACCAAAAATGAGCTTGACCCAGTCAACAAGCCTATCATTTAGTAAGATGACAATAGTCATTATAGGGCAGCAGGAACAAAATTTGTGCCAACAGCCTGAGAAGTGCAAACACCACTTCTACCAGATGTAAAGACCAGAAGGCTGTTTAAAACAATAGAGTGGATATTGGCAACGCGTAACCATTCGAGAGGGAGAGGAAAGAGCTTTGGCTCAGACTTCTCTTTGGTGCTCAAGTACTGTATGTCATGCCCAAATGAGCAGACTTCAAGAGATTGCTAAGAACAACAGTGAACCTAGCTGTTTGCT